>JBAGKK010370439.1:0-14401 GCA_037177015.1 Euceroptres primus
CACATTAATATCACTCAATCTGAACAATTTAAGCGTTGTTAATGCATCGGTATTTTAACAATTATAATTTTTTCAAAGTTTAAATTTAAATGAAAAAAAATTAACAACTTTTTTCAAAAATCGGCTCTCCCAGATTTCTAAAGAATTTATTTAGCTTTAATTAAAAAAAAAATAATTGCAAATCGGTTCACACTTTTAGCCGGAATTGTATTTTGAATTTTTTCATCGTTATTCCCTACTGTGCGATGGAGGCCGTTCTAAATGGGGCTTTTCGCAGGAGAGTGATGGATCATATCTCAAATTTTGCTCTATTTTCATTTATGAATAGTTTTTGGGATAATAAATAACTCTGCCAAGTATTGGTTCAAAATTGTTTATAATTTTTTAAGATACACTCGAATCTCGCTTAAATGAAGAGCTCGGGAACCAAAAATCTAGCTATAACGACAGCGAGAGGGGTCCCCGCAATGGGATGTTTAGTATGTGTGAGGGCACCTGTGTCTCATGCTATGCGCAAGTTTAAACCTGTGATCGAGTGTAAATAAATAATTCGTTGTTTTTCTTTAGTATGTATATTATGTAGTTGTCATTAGTTTGAAGTAGGTATTGTTAATTTTCATTTTAAAGCAATTTTAAGTGATAACGAAATCATGGATGAGACCATACATCAAGTAAGTATACAGGTATATACAATTCCAAGTAACGTGCATATCAAAATAAATATCTGGGGATTTGAAAATTCAATTCAAGTTTATTAACACCCAACAGTTTGTACAACTAATTTTAGGGGCTATTTTTGCCATTATACTATTCGAGTTCGTAAATTGAAATAAAATAAAATTTTGATATCTCAAAACTATTTGCTTAACATTTTCATGGATTACTTCAATATTCCTACTTTATCTTCACAATCATGTCATCCTAACCTCTCACTTCGTTAAGTATGAATTTAGATGTTATAGAACTAAGTATAAAGGCACCTGCGAATTTGCACACTAGTGAAAATTTGCACTAGTGTGCGGTTTGACGATCAATATTACGTATAACCTCCAAGTTTTTTTCAAAATTTCTGAAATTGGACTTACTATATTTACAAAAAAAATATTTTATTTCAATTTTTACTTTAAACTTTTCACGAGGATTAATGTTTATTATTTTAAATTTTTGATGAAACTTGAATTCATTTTAATTCAAAATGAATTTAGGTGAATTAAGTAGTTAACCTTTTAGTTTTTGATGAAATATAGGTATGTTCGATATTTTCAAAAAAAAAAAAAAAAAAAAAGTGGAGATGAAGAGGAAGACATTCTGCCCGTTGTAGCACGAGATCGTGCGCTCGTTGTAGCAAGCGCTCGTTACATCGAAGGTCGTTATAGCGAGATTTGAGTGTATTAGTTTTAACAATTTCGTGCTATTTTTGTTACTTTTTATCATAACTCATTTATTAAACACTTGACTGGCATTGACGCATTTCTGCGCACAACGTTTTATTTCTCTCCTGACGAATTTCATGAAACTCTTAACTATGGAGATTTTTGGATCGTTAAATACGAATTTGAGGTTAAAATTCCAAAATCCAAAATGGCGAATCCAATATGATGGTTGAAAGTTTTGAAAAATTTAATAAATTGACCGATTTTTATGAAACTCGGTACTAGGGGGTTCTTCGGGTCACAGAGTACGAATTTGAGGTTAAAATTTTAAAATTCAAAATGGCGAAGCCATTATGGAGGCCGAAATTTTGAAAAATATAATAAATTTTGTCGATTTCTATGCAAGTCGCTAATAGGTGGTTTTCCGGATCGCTGAATACGAATTTGTGATCAAAATGGCAAAATTGAAAATCTTCGTTCCTGTTCCAAATGAGTTCCTGTGTTATACGCATCTTCTTTTCTCGAGAACGAAACCAGAAACTCAAACTGTAATGTAACTTGATAATAGATTCGTACTTAGCGACCCCAAAAATCCCCTATTATCGGCTTTATTTTATTATTTATTTATTGTATTTTTTAAAATTTTGGTTTACCACATGGATCTGCCATTTTAAATTTTGCAATTTTTATCTTAAATTCATATTCAGCGAACTAAAAACCCTCCTGGAAATGACTTTCAATGAAATCCGACAATTTACTGAATTTTTCAACATTTCTGTCGCCATATTGGATACGCCATTTTGAATTTCACAATTTTGACCTCAAATTCGAACTTAGCGACCCGAAAAACCCCTTAGTACCTACTTTCATAAAAATTCTCCATTTCATTGAATTTTTCAAAATTTCTGCCGACATATTGGATAAGCCATTTTTACCATTTTAGACGCCTTATCTGACCCACCATTTTGAATTTTTGAAGATTGACCTCAAATTTGTACTCACCGACCTGAAAACCCCCCTAGTACCGACTTTCAAAGAAATCGGCCAATGTATTAAATTTTTCAAAATTTCGGCTGCCATATTGGATCCGCCATTTTGAATTTTACAATTTTGACCTCAGATTCGTTATCAGCGACCCGAAAAACCCCATAGTACCAAGTTTCATAAAAATCGAACAGCATTTTGATCTTGCCAGTTTTGGCTCAGATGGAGCTGACTTGTCGTGAAAGTCAAGTGGTTAATAACAATACAGAAAAGTGTTCTGTACATTTTGTGCGTAATATAGTGCAGTTTATTTGTTTTAATAAAACTAAAACATTTCAATTTTTCATGTGCTTATTTAAAAAACAAAATTTATTGGTTGTTTTTAAACCTGTTCTTTGCGAGATATTTTTTTGAAAAAAATCATAAATACTCATTGATGCATCTTAAAAAGCAGCACAATTTTTGGGGTGTCATTATTCTATTTTTTTTTAGAAAAAATTCTTTGAAGTTGTTGATCTGGGGTATGTCCTGAAACTTGACCGAGGTTGATCGTAGTTAATCGAGAATCAACCTATCAGAAACACAGTTTACCACGCTTTACGATTTTCTTTTGTTTTCTTTCTTTTGTACGCATCTTTTTATTAGTTGATTCAGTTTACACAGTTGATACAGTTCTACCGTACTCTTGAGTGCAGTTGAACTGTGGATACTGTGGTCGAACTGCATAAATGAATTACTAATAAAAAGATGTGTACAACAGAAAGAAAACAAAAGAAAATCGGAAAGCGGGGTAAACTGTGTCTCTGATTGGTTGATTCTCGATTTACCACGTTCAACCATGGTCTAGGTTTCAGGACGTACACCTGTAGCCACACGGTATGGTCTCCCAGTCTTGTTTCGTCTTTTTGTCATAAATTCAGTGATTAATAATAATACAGAAAAATGTTCTGAACATTTTTTATACGTAATACATTACAGTTTATTAAAGAAAGGCAATAATGGGAAAATGTTCAATGCGTGTTTATGCTTTTTCCGAAAAAATACCTCGCAAAGAACACGTTTAGAACCAACAAAAAAATATTGTTTTTTAAATAAACAAATAAAAAATTGAGCACTTCCCTATTATTACTTTTTTAAAAATAAGCTGTATCATTACGCCTAAAAAATATAAAGAACATTTCTTTGTATTATTATTATTATTATTATTATTATTATTAACTGAGTTTATGACAAAAAGACGAAACAGGGCTGGGAGTTAATACCGTGTGGCTGCAGATCGTCAACTTTAAAGTTAACAAATGAAAAATTGTAAATTTTTCCTTTTTATTTATTTTTTAATAAACTGCATTATATTACGCACAAAAAATGTACAGAACACTTTTCTGTATTGTTAAAAATAAATAAGTTATAACAAGAAGAAAAAATATAGCACGAAATTGTCAATACAAATATTTTAAAAAATATAAACAATTTCGCACCAATACTTAGCACTGCTATTTAGTACCCTAAACACTATTCATAAACGAAAATGGAGTAAAATCTGAGACATGACACCTCACTCTCCAGCGAAAAGTCCCAAGTAGTACTACGTAAATTAGTATTAGTAGCAGACGGGAACATATTTACAGTTATATATTAACACTATTTACATATTCACAACATTACAGTATTTTCTAAAAGAAGTTTCTGAATCATTGCTCTAATGTTTGAGAATCGCCAGTTGTTAAATTTTGAAACCTTACGGACACTATAGTACGCCTAAAATCGCTACGGTTAATTATCGCGTGGTACCCAATACCCATGCGTTTAATACTCTCAGAACAGCAACTCAAATATACTTTTAAAATTAAAAAATCAATGCGAAATTAATTTTTTAAAGCAAAGGGGCTATTTTTATTGTAAAATTCATTAAAAAATCTTTCCAAAACCCTCATAAAAAAGTTAAATCGGACAACTATAGCAGACGTTATAAATTATTGAAAATAAACGGGTAAGGTAAAACGTAAAAAAATCGGGCTACTTTATCTTGACAACTAATTATACTAGATACACCCCCTTTGCAGAATTTAAAGAGTTCCAATAACACTACAATTTAGTAGAGTTTCAATAAGATTAGGGACATCAAAATTTTAGCCGGATACACTTAGCGAATTTTGTCCCATACAATTAATTAAAATTTTTAATTCTTTTTGGCGTCAATAAATAGAGCAGGTTCAATTTACCCAAGAACGATCATTTTATTTTTGAAAACAGTAAAATGTGAAAAGGTACATATGCTGAAATATAACCTTTGTGGCAAATGTTACTAAATAGGTTATTCCTATGAATGAGGAGACATATCTCCTGTGTAAATTTTCGTTCGGAATGATCGGAGTTTTCCAGAAAAAATTGCGCAATCGCGAAGCAGAATTTACTGATCAACCGTGATCTACAGCGCTCCTACAGGACAGCATTTGAATTACTTTAACAGTGAGTGTGATAAATTGAGGCTAGAATCTTCAGTAAACATTTATATTAATTAACCCATTGGACACCACCACTTTTCCACCATACGATTATGACCACCTGAGGAGTGTCAATACCCCAAGCTTTACCGCTTTGTAAAAAATGTTCATTTTCGTTATTTTTATATTAAATTAAGTGAAATAAAATCTTTGGAACGTCTAGAATAAGAATATGGAGGATATAAGTTATTATTATTTGTTAAAAAGTTATTTTAAAAATATTATAAACAGGCGAGAAAAATGGCAAAAATGACTTTTTGGTTTTTTAACTAAATTTTGTCTTCTTTCTCATGAATTGAAAAAATCAGTGTGTTTCGTAATCTGCAGACAAATTTCCAGAATACTATATAAGTAGTTTTTCTGTTCTGTGCAAAAAGCATATTTATATTTTGATACGGGAATGTTTGTCCGATCATAAAATAATTTTTTTTCTGCCGGACGAATTCAAATACCATCCCTAATCTCGAGTTGCAGTTAGGGTTAAATCATTTAATACCGCTAGGTCGCACGAGTCGAGGCAACTCACAAATAGGAGAGTGCGCTGAGGAAATATAAGCCGCTTTACGGCACAGTGTAATCAGTTCTCCCCGGTCGGGCAACCGACCAGGGGCAGGGGTGGGACTCCGATGCCCCAAACTTCTTTGTATCGTATGAGGTAGACAAAAAGGTTCAATCGTTTAAAACGATTGTCAACAGCCATTTTGCTGCAGAGGGGACAGTAACTTTTCTAAGGTAATTTGGGCCCGCTGAATCCAAAAATGACTATCATTTTTCTCAACCATCAATTTGAGCATACGCAGTTAATTTTGTGTAACGTGTCAAAGTTCCAACTGAATCGAATACAAATTATCAAATTTGTTTTTGATTCAGTTGGAACTTTGACACGTTAAAGTAGATATATATATATATATAGCTACTAAGTGCAGTAAATTTCATTGAAATCGGACTTGAATTGATCCAATAACAGAACTTTGAATGTTGTAAATTTGCGAATTTTGGCTCAAAATCCAATTTTTTTTTCGTTAAAACATGATTTTTGAAAAAATTATTATCATAAATGTGTACAATATGTAATTTTTCTATTTTATTGGGTCCTATAGCTATTATATAAATGATTAATGGCTGGTGTTTTTGAGAAAAAATAAAAATACAAGATTACAAATTTTTGCATATCGCGAAAAACGTTTTCTTTTAGATATCTCGTAAACAAGAGCTGCTTGAGCAAAATAATAGTCATTTTTGGATTCAGCGGGCCCAAATTACCCTAGAAAAGTTACCGCCTACCTTGCAGGAAACAGAATTTTTTTTTGTAGACCAGTGAAATCGTTTCAGGGAGATTGGACATCTCTGTCTGTGGTATGAGGTAGACAGAAAGGTCCAACCTTTAAAACGACATAGATCGACTTATCGTTTCTGATCAGTCTTCTCTCCCTACCTAAGGGATCGTCCATATATTACTTAAGACTAATGTAAGAGAGAAGGAAATATGATTCCCGTGCATCTGAGAGAGATAGGAATATACGACAAGCCTTACGTAATATATGGACGACCCCTTATACGATAGACAGAGATGTCTAATCGCCCCCAAAACGATCGAACCTTTCTGTGTCTACGTGATACAATAAAAACAGAGGTCCGATCGTTTTGGGACATAGGAGTCCCACCCCAGGCCGAGCTCTCCTCAAACTACCTCGAGTCGAGACGCTCTCTCTCCCCCCACCACGCTGCACGTCTTGTCACTTGCCACGGCTCGCTCTCTTACATCCATCACCGGGTTAAGAAGCATACGCCCCTAATCAGCGACCCCAAAAATCCT
Organism: Euceroptres primus; assembly: GCA_037177015.1. Taxonomy (NCBI): domain Eukaryota; kingdom Metazoa; phylum Arthropoda; class Insecta; order Hymenoptera; family Figitidae; genus Euceroptres; species Euceroptres primus. The sequence continues at coordinate 6,678 of JBAGKK010370439.1, forward strand.
CTAGTAACAATTTTTGTTGAGTTTTGTTGAATACTTTTATCAAATACATCCAGAGTAAAAAAAATTAATTTTCTGGTAAATTTACTATTTAAACATTTTTTGAAATTAATTTTTTTTCAAAAGTAGGGTCTCATTGTATATTTAAAACTGCATAAATTTTGAGATTTTCAGATTTTTCGGTTAAAAATTGGGGAAATTATGAATTTAAAAAAAAAGTTTTTTTTTCATACAAAATCCACGAAAAATTTGACTCGATTTTTGGCACGAGTTAATATTAACCGATCGGGCTGAAATTTAATACAATTTTTTTAATTTATTGGAAGCGATTTGAGGGGGGGGGGCGCAAAAAATCAAAAAATTTTTTATCGGACACCCTAACGTGCTATATACCCTGGTGGTGCCCAACGGTTAAAACATACATGAAAAGGAAAGAAATGAGTTGTAAAAGTGAAAACAGTGGAAATAGAAATAAAAGTTTATAAAATAAAAATTCAATAATTGGTGTGAAAATGGTGCTATATAATTTATTTTTTGAAATTTAAAAAATTAAACAACAAAAAATATATCTATGGGTAATTCCAAAGATTTTTTAAAATGTCAGCCAAAATTCTGGGCGACCATGAAAGTGATTTAGTTAGCGATTTTTTTCCTAATAGTGGGTGCCCAAAAATAGCCAAAAGCAAAGTATTGTATTTTTCGAGTCAAAACTTTCTGAGAATTTTTTTTTAATTTTAGTTTTTCGTAAATATTGGGTGTCTTTTCAAACCTGCATAAAAATATTAATTCACAACCGATTTTAAAGCTTAATGCCTGAATTTATTCATTTCAGAGAGTAGTTTCAGGAAAAATTATTACTTTACACGCACTTCCAAAAATGCAAGCTAGGGCAGTTTTCAAAATTGTGTATAAATTCACTAAATTTCACCAAAATTCAAAGAGCTGCCAATTTCTAATTTTCAAAGTAAGCGATCTCGCTTTTGTATGCAATCATTGGGTATATTGTACTTACTAAAAATTTCATTGAAATAATTCTAGTGAAGTCTTTGGTTTTTTCTGATATAAATATTTATGTGGCTAAAAAAGCTATTTTTTATCAAATTTTCCATTTTCACATTGACTTAACAGCTATAGTCCTAACTTTATGTATGAATATTATATGAAGGGCGACACTGCATACGGACGTAAGTGCCAAAACCCGAATTTTACAGGAGGCACAAAAGACTGTCTAACTTTAACGCTTTTAATTTTTAAAAAATATTACTTTTGAGCTATTACTTAGCTCTACTGCATCGTGAAAGGAGCGCTTTGAAAAAGCAACCATCTCCGAGAAAGCCCGTGTCAACAAAACGCAGATTTTGACTCTGTAAGAGTTGCATAACTTTTTTATTTATTACTTTAGAAATAAAACTAAAAACACGTATCGAGCTATTACCTAGCTCTATTGAATCGTGAAAGGAATGCCTGGAAAAAAGTAACCATCTTCAAAGAAACCCTTCTCAAAGAACTACGCATCCCCAAAAACGCCGGTCCTAACATAGAAAAAGCTGCATAACTTTTTTATTTTTGAATTTAAAAAGAAAAACTAAAAACCTTGAGCTATTATTTATCTCTACTGAATCGTGAGAAGAGCATGCGGAAAGAAGCAACGAATTCGGAGAAAAAAATTATCAAATATCGATTTCGAGAATGACATTGAGAAAAACATGATTTCTTTCAACTGTTTCAGCTTGTAATGAATTATGTATAAATGCTTTTTTCGTACAACTAATGCTTTTTTTGTGACGATACAACTCTCAGAAATGACATTTTGGGCCATAAAGGCCCAAAATGTACTAAGTGGCTCATGACAATTACGCCCTTATGCACTGCTTTTCTTCTCCTGACCCACTTTCAAATCGCACTGGACCAAAATCTTTTACAGGGACATGAGTTAGAAGAAAACAAGTAGTTTAAGGCAATAAAACGATTTTCGGAAAGTGGGCACTTACGCCCGTATGCAGTGTCGCCCTTCATATGTAAATTTATACTTGCAAACTTGTATAAAAAAAGTCTCAGAAGCTTTTCTGTGCATTTTAATCACTGACAATGAGGTACAGTGAACTTGAGATCATGGACTCGGCGTAACTATTTGCTTTTCGTTAAAAATCGCTTTTCGATCTGTGTTGTCTGATTTACTCATGAGTTGCATCATCCGACCAGGGCTCTGGTTTCACTAATTTCTCGTCAATTAAATCCACAGCTCCCTCGCGATAATCTAACAAATCACGCATTTTTCTTTTCTTTTCCAATGCTTAAATGACGTCACACCACGCCACATCCAGAAACCACTCGACTGGCAACTGATTATTCGCGGTCACTTTTCATTTCTCACGAATAATTTTGCATACACTCGGCCCATAATCCAATTTATGCTAGGATTTAACTTTAACTTGACAAATATTTTTTTTTACTTCAACAAGAAAGGTGTTAAGTTTTCATAATGCACTTTTATAACAGGCTTAAAGTCGTTGAAAAGCTAAAACTATTTTGTATAAATCCTTTTTCTCTGCAATCAATGGTTTTCAAAAAAGTCAATTTTGTTTTTTAAAAATGTTGACTTTCGGATTTTTTTTGTATTTTTTCGTGAAGAAGGTTTAGATAATAGTAAACTATAACTTGTTATTTTATCTAAGTCGATAGAATGCGTTTGTGTTAATAAATATAATTTTTTAAAACCAACGGCAATTTACCCAATAGTTTTTTTCAAATAACACAGGCCTGTGAAATTAGGGCTTTTGACATATGCTTTCAAATTAAAAGAGGCTTCTTATGTTATTTTATGCTTGGAATCCGAATCTGACTTCAGAATTTGTTTATCACGTCAGGATTCCGAGTTAAATAAAGTTAAAGTTTTCAAAGAGTGGCTATTTTGGCCACATTAATGAAATTATTACTAAGAGACCAAGTATTTTATGTACAATAAAATCAACGACAACGTAAAGTACCATTCATTATCTTTAAAATGATTTTTTTGTCGTGAAAAATTTTTTTCGCCAAGATATTTAAGTTAAAATTTATAAACTGACAGAATTTTATACCTTAACTTTAATTCTTGGCCGGAGCTAGGAAATTAATTTAAATCTGTATATTTCCCAAGAAGAATCTGTAAGATCTTAGCTTTCATTTAATACATTAAAAATTTAAAAATCTTCACGGGTTCTCGAAATATTAATTTATTTGTGTGGCCGTACAGAATCCACACGTCATCGAGTATGCAACCGACACGGCGGAGGATTTTACATGATTACACAAATGAATTATTACTTAGAGACCCCGTGATGACTTTTTAATGTTTGATGGATTAAATAAAAGCTAAGATCTTATTCATTCTTCCTGAGAAAGGCAAAACTTTTTAAATTAACTTTTCTAGCTCTAGCAAAGAATTAAAGTTGAGGTATAAAATTCTGAGAAAAGTTCATAACTTCAAATTTGAATATCACGGCGAAAAAATCGTATAGCAAAAAAAATTCATTTTAAAGATAAGAATGGTAGTTTTCCTTGTCGTTGATTTTAATGTATAAAAAAAACTTGGTCTGTTAGTAATAATTTTATGAATATGGCCAAAATAGCCACTCCTTGACAACTTTAACTTTATTTAACTCGGAATTCTGACGTGACGAGCAAATTCTGAAGTCAGATACGGATTCCGAGCATAAAATTACATAAGACGCCTCTCTTGATTCCACAACAAATGTCAAAAGTCCTAATTTAGCAGACCTATGTTATTTGCAAAAAACTGTTGGGTAAATTTTCGTTATTTTTAAAAAATTCCTTTCATTAATACATACGCATTCTATCCACTAAGATAAAATAACAAATTATAGTTTACTATTGTCTGGATTTTTTCTAAACCTTCTTCACGAAAAAATACAAAAACACGCCGAAAGTCAAAATTTTTAAGAAACAAAATTGATTTTTTTCGAAAACTATTGGTTTTAGAGGAAAAGGATTTATACAAAATAGTTGTAGCTTTTCAAGGTCTTTAAGCCTGTTATAAAAATGCATTCTGATAACTTAACATCTTTCTCCATAAATGAGAGAAACTGCAAGGAAATTTTTTTTTCATCGAAAAAATTAGTGTCATCCTTAAACTATTGACTACGTGAAAAAATTTTCTGCAGAAAAAATGTATAATTTATTAAGATCTACATTTTTTGTGAACAATATTTTTCTCGGAAATGCATACCTTTCAAGGCATAGTTCGTGTTTGACCGAAATCATGAAAAATCAGGGTGATTTTCATTTATGGCTGATTTTTTGGAAAAATGATTTCACCAAAAAATTTTGTTTACAAAAAGGTTGCATTTTTATAAAGTATATAATATCTCAGCAGAATATTTTTCTGTAAAAGCAATATTTTTCGAAATAAATCATGAAAACCGTGAAAATAGAGGTCATTTCAAAAATTCACTGCACCTCAGAAATTAAAATGCACAGAAAAGCCTCAGCGGCTTTTTTCGTACAAAGTTGAATGTATAAATTTACATATATTATTCACATATAAAGTTTGGACTAAAGTCGATGTGAAAATGGTAAATATGATCAAAAAAAGCTTTCTCGGCCTTATAAATGTTTATATCAGAGAAAAACAAAGGTTTCACTAGAATTATTTCCATGAGATTTTTATTAAGCATAATATAACTTATAATTTTATACAAAAGCGAAATCGCTGAACCTGAAAATTAGAAATTGGCAATACTTTGAATTTTGGTGAAATTTAGTGAATTTGTAGACAATTTTGAAAACGGCCCTAGGTTGCATTTTTGGAAATTCGGCCATTAAACTTTAAAATCGGTTATGCATTACATTTTTTAAGCAGGTTTGAAAAGAAAAACACAACATTTACGAAAACCTTAAATTTCAAAAAAAAATTTCTTGGAAAGTTTGACTCAAAAAAACTAATACTTCGTTTTTGGCGGTTTTTGGGCACCTATTATTAGGAAAAAAATCACCGGCTAAATCGCTGTCATCGTCGCACAGCCGATTTAAAAAAAAACTTTGGAATTACCCCTATGTATTTTGTTCACAATTATCAGTTTGAATTTTAATGTGTTTTAAAAGAGATAAAGTGTCAGGGGGGGGGGGTCTTGACTGACCAACACAAAAGGGCTTTCACCTCCCGGTTTTTTTTTTGTTTATACTTCTCTGATGTGGCACGATCATTTTGAGCCAAAAACGAAAAAAATCTCTTAGGCTCTTTTTGAGAAAACTTAGTTTTTGAGTTTTTCTGAAAAAGAGGTTAATTAACATTAGGGAAGCTATAAAGAGAAACGGTTGGAAAGCTTATTAATTTTCGCGGAAAATAGTCCCTAATAGAAGTATTTTTGATAAATATAGACCGAGCTAACGTGTGAGAAAAACCGATTAATTTTCTGATTTTTGCAAATTTCCATTATCCAACCTCAGCTCTCTGCATGCTCTAAGTGAGGTGAGAGAAAAAAATGAAATTCACATATAATAAAGCTTGGAATCTCCCCTTTAAAACCAGACCAAGAAACATAAAAAAATTCAGTCGTTCTCAAGATATGATTAAATTTAAAAAGCCTTGGACGTACGACTCGTGAGCCGTTATTCAAGCGTGTCGACGGCCTATCGCCTCGCAATCAGGACCGAATAGGCGCTTGGTACCTCTCAGGGTACCGTCGTTCGAGACTTTTGTCTCTCTTAATGACACAAACCTCATAACTTGTTAACGCTAATTTTCGACGCTAAAAATTAATTGCAAAAATATTAATAATTGTAAATAATGCAAAAGATTTATAAAAAGATTTTTGGAGGAAGAAATTGAAATTGAAAGTAATTAATTAAATGAATACACATATTACTTTCAGTTACAAATTTTAATTGAAGTTTCAAATTATAAACATCATATAATTTACAATTTGGAAATTTATTTTAAAATAAAATAAACAATAAATTGAAAATGCTTGCTGAAAAATTTTTTTATGATAAAAAATTAATTTATCCTACTTACAATTAAAAACTTAAATTTAATTTTGATTAATAACCATTAAATAATTTATCAAATCCAAACTATTTACAAAATATATTAAATAGATAAATTTGGAAAATTACCATGTCTAGCTATGATATCCATCGAGTTATCAGAAAACCTATTATCATATTCCGCATCAATTACCTTCAAGGAAATCAGTAGATCAAATAAGAATGGTCAGCCATACGCCTGACCTAGAAAATAAGGTCAGATTGACTTGTACTACTTCTACGCAACCGATATCTGCTGCGCAATCGAAATCGGTCACGTTTTGTGCTACTTTTAGCCTTATGAAAAGTAAAAGGCCTCAAGCATTGCAGCAGTTCAGTTCAGTTTTCTTCAGTTCAACAATTCAGAATCCAGTGCATCGGTCCGTGGGTCTCCATCTCAAGAATTAAGAACATAGTTCAGTTCATCAGTTTTCTTCGAAGTTTAACGACAAAATACTTTCACCAGTGCGGTACCTACAAGTCTGCAAGTGTCAACTACCCTACGAATCTTCAAGTGCAACCTCTACTCGTGAGTCTAACCTTGCAAGACCAGTCTATTCACAATTTTTGGATCCAACTCTGATCTACCTTGAGTTTGCTACCTGAGTCCGAGTCTGAACTTAGACTCTGATCGATTTCCAACTTCAACCTGAATATATTTAAATTGAGGAACTTAATAAGACAAGAGGGTTTGTTGCGTTCTGACGTCACAACTGCTTAAAAATCTTAAAAAATTATTATAAAAAAATTTTTTAGATTTTTAAGCAGGTTTAATTTATTTTTTATTTTATCCTAAAGTCCAAGCCACTTTGTAAATATTAAAAAAAATAAATTATAAATTTGTAAGTTGGATTTCATAATTTATTTAATGTTTATCAATCAAAATTAAAATAAAAAAATTTCCAGTCAGCATTTTCAATTTATTTTTTATTTTATCTGTAACTTAAAATCCAAGCAATTTTGTAAATATTTTAAAAAGGTACATAGGTTGGATTTGACAACTTATTTAATGTTTATTGTTACATACATTATTTAATACTTATTTAAAATTTATGTTTATTCAAAATTATATTTAAATTTGTAACTGAAAATAGGATAAATTAATTTTTTATCATAAAAAAGTTTTCCATAAAGCAGTTTCAATTTATTGTTTATTTTAGTTAAAAATCAATTAACTAATGGTAAATTATATTTTATGTTTATTATTTAAACTTAAATTAAAATTTGTAACTGAAAGTAGAATGTATATTAATTTAATTCATTACTTTCAATTTCAATTTCGTCCTCCAAAAATCTTTTTATAAATCTGTTGCATTATTTATAATTTTTAATATTTTTAGCAATTAATTTTAAGCGTAAAAAATTAGCGTTAACAAATTATTATAGTCTTGAGTTTTATATCATTAAGAGAATCAAAAGTCTCGAACTACGGGGCCCTGAGAGGTGCCAAGCGCCTATTCGGTCCTGGTTGCGAGGCGAGAGGCGGCCGACTCCCATGAGTGACGGCTCGCGAGTAGAAGATCCACGACTTTATAAAATTAATCATATCTTGAGAACGACTAAATATTTTTTAAGTTTCTTGGTCTGATTTTAAAAGGGAGATTCCAAGCTTGTATGCGAATTTCGCGAGTAGAAGATCCACGACTTTATAAAATTAATCATATCTTGAGAACGACTAAATATTTTTTAAGTTTCTTGGT
>JBAGKK010370648.1:0-18734 GCA_037177015.1 Euceroptres primus
TATATATATAAGTATTTCATACTCAAATTGTATGCTCAAAATTTGACGAGAATGATTTTTAAATAATATGTAAATACGTTTCCTCTGAATTGAAAATTGTATAATGAACTGTATTAAAAATTCTATATATATATATATATATAACATTTACTTATAGTATTTTTTTGTATTCACTTAAAATATAGTTTAGTATTTTCTTTTACTATCTTAACAGTTGGTAATTCAACATTTCACGCGCGCTTCAGCGCGTATATAAAATTGCTATAAAGAGATAAAATATAAATCATTTATTTTCTTACAAACTCATCTCATTTTTACTTAAATATTTTTCAGAATTGAATACATTTTTAATTTATTAATTAATTTCTCGTTCGCTGATACTTTCATACATTTCCACTACATTTTGGATCGATTGTTTCAGACGTTTTCTTGTAGCGTAAAATAAAATATTTCCCACGGTGTACTGCAATGAAAAGTTATAAAATATTATGTTTCTATACTTTTTTAACGTCCAGTTGTATCAATATAAAGAAATATGTTTTAAGTTTTAAATTATTAAAAGCTACTCAATTAAATTTCAGTCACTTTTTGGCGTAAATAAATTTAAAAAATGGTTTTACTACAAGTAAAATCGAAGAAAGAGGGAAGACTGTAAAATTCGGAAGGATATATGTGATGTGTGGCACGCGACAAAAGATCCATTCACCAAATAGATATCAGGAGACAGCTGTCCTCTAAAGCCTGTATTCAGTGTTGATGGCACAGGGAATCTTTGTGTAGGTCACTAGGACCAAAAAAAGGTTACAGTATTCGATAATCTAAAAAAGTCTAAGCTAAGAAAAAAGGAAAGAAAGACGGTATCTTTCTTCAAAGAAGGCTTGTGCTAATAAAAAAGGGTTGAATTTAAACTTTTCATTGTAAAGGACACGTACGACACGCTTATAAGAATTAATAATCAATTTAAATAAAATATTGACACACAAAAGATAATAATTTATTATGATTCTTGAGAATTATTCTTATTTTATTGCGATTCTAAAGGCATTAATGTATTATTGATTAATGCATTATTATTTAAATAAATTGGTCTTGTGTTAAAGGAATAGTTATATATTTTCATCAAGTACAAGATAGACATAAAAAAATAAATTAAAAGGGTGAAATTATTTCGTTACTGTTTTGGGTGAAAAATCTACTTGAAGGGGTGAATGTCCACATGGTAAGACAATCTAAAATCCAAGAATTTTTATAACATTAAAAAAAATAACAGTAACAATAAAATTTACTTAATCGTAAATAATAGAATAAAGCATAAAATTTACAAAATCAAAAGAACAACCCTTAAGTTCACTATTTCTTTTGTGAAAAATTCAAGTACGAAAAAAGCTCTTCCTTCCTCTCCTCTCTAAATTTGAATTAGTGAAAAGTGAGACACTAATTTCCGTTAAAGAAAATTTCTACTAATTATTAGTTGTATTTCACTATTTTTACCCTCTCATGTTTTGAGAATATAAAAATACTGAAATACAACTAATTTTTAGTAATCTTCAACTTTTCGCTAAAGTTTTAATATAAAATTACTAATATTTAGTGCAAATTTGCACCAGAGTAAATTAATGACTCACTTTTCACTAATTCAGATTTAGAGAGTCCTAAAAATTTGCAGCAATACTTTTTAAAGGAGCAATGAATCATTACTGGGATTTCCCGCTAAAACTCATCCAGGTGAGACCCTGTCTGAAGACCTGAATCTTCTTGGGTACGAGTATTACGCAAGAAAGATTTTCCATGGGGCTTGCGAGCATCTTTTGTTGAATCAACGGAGGGCACGTGCGAGTATAAGAATGGATTCTGATCCTACTTTCTTTATGCTCAGAGTTGTAAAGATCGAAAGTTGTGAGGGGTCCCCAGAGGTAAGGGAATCGCTGAGATAATAGGGTACTTCTTCTACTTCTTCTCCCTTCGAACGCGGGGGTTTCCCGGTCGGATCGGAAGTAAAAGATTTGAAGGCGAATCTATCTCCCTCATGAGGGAGTTCTGACTTAGAAATTCAAAATCCTCACACGTGATCTGTCTTGGTTCAGCGAACCTGAATTTCATGTTAAAAACCAACTATCAGCTGCTTGGTCGATGTTTTCCTGATTTCTTGAATTACTCACTTGAAATAAAGCCGTGGTCTTGTTGCAGAAAATTCTTATTTGTAAAAGGAGTCGGTTTTCGTATCTTCTCAGGCGAATTTCTATTCGGTGCTTTATGAAATCGTCTCTTGATTCCAGGGCGAAATATTTTGAGGGTTTGAAGTTCGTCACTGTCAAGTAGATTCTTCTTTCACCTTTAAAATGCAAATAGATTTGCGCCATACAGCAAGAGATATCGACAGGATATCCCGTTTAGGATCCATTTACATCCCAAGATATCCCTGGGATATCCTTGGGATATCTAAAATGATATCTGGTAATAACTTATAAAGCGGAAATGCCAATATCCATGGGACATCTTGAAGATATTTCGAGATATCCTGTATATGACCCAATTTCCTAAATGTAAGATGTAATATTGTAATGCAAAGGGATATGAAAATTGTATTAAATGAGACATCTATAAGATATTCGTAAACTGTTCTAAGAATATCCCTGATAGGGTGCTCCGCAACGGTAAAAAAAAGTAAATCAATCACGCAAAGCATTCGTTTGTTATTAAAAAAGATTGACTTCTTTCATTTCCGTGATTATTCTTGTGGATTTAAAGTGAATTACATTTTTCCAGACTCTTCTTTAATTGAAGCTCACAGGTATGCGTGCTTTTCAATTGATTAAAATAATTTTAATCATACGTAGGCTATGTAGGATAACTAAAATATGTGTATGTTTAACAAAAATATGTGTATCAGTTTAAACGACATTCAATATTTATTACAAACATTCTGTTAGATTTTAAAGAATAAGAACATTTTTAAAATAAAATGAATGTAATTAATGTAATTCAAATATTAAATAAATTGTTCGTTCAGTTTGAATTTCAACTTATCCTTTTATTTCATTAGCACAATATTTTACAGATATCCTGGTGACATTTAGAGGACATCACAGAGATATTTATAGTATCTGTTGAAGATATATGAGATATCTTAGAGATATCTTGAGGATATCTGGTTCGGGATAAACGAGAATTTCTTCAAAGACGGAAACTCCAATATCTCTAGGATGTCCATAAGACGTACCGAGATATCTCTGCGACTAAGTAGTTCAGGATTTCCTCAGAAACCGCTGAGATATCCTAGAAACGTCTCAGGGATATCCCTTTACTGTGAGAGCATAAATTCAAATTGAAAGATATAATAAAGATATAATAAAAGAGAATTTGGATACCGTAAAACGGGATAAAGTCTCGCTCATTTTTTGCAGTTTTTTTCAATAAATTTGTAAAAGGAATTAAATTTAAATCTTCATGCTTCAAATATATGTCTGACTCTTTCTCCTTCATACCACGTTGTGAAAACATAAATATATTTATTTATTATTTATTTATTATTTATTATTTAGACATTTATTTGTTAATTATTGACATAATTATATTGTTTAAAAAACTATTTATTATCAGTTGAAGAGTGAGCGACTTTACCCCTCAATGAAGGGTTAAGTCGCTTATTCGCCTCATAAAGAGTCAAGACGAGCTAGTTATTAAATATAACTAGTGAAATAGAATAAATAATAAGTTTCTGTAATAATTTGAAAAAAAATGAATTCAAAATACTCAAAATAACCTGAAAACAATGAAATATGAATTTATTAGCATCTGATATAACCATCATATAATATAACCTGATATTATAATTTCGCTTTTTTTTATATATAAGTTTCTGTAATAATTTGAAAAAAATGAATTCAAAATACTCAAAATAACCTGAAAACAATGAAATATGAATTTATTATGATCTGATATAACCATCATATAATATAACCTGATATTATAATTTCGCTAATTTTTCGTTTAAAAACTTCGAAAAATGAACGACTTTACCCCGTTTTATTGCACTAAGGGCACATTCTAGCGGCTGTTCCAAATATTTAAATAATCGGGACCACCCCGCTTTTGGTTTATAGACCCTCACCATGAGCGACTTTACCCTCAAAATTCGACACATTTAAGAAAAATTAGTTCACAGTCGCAATAACATATCTTTTATAATTTAAACTTTGTGTAAATCATGGAGAAGCAATAAAAAATATATCGCGTAGCTGAAATTACCATAAAATTTTGGAAATAAAGTTCCTTATTACTTTTTTTTACACAACTTAACCAAAATACGAAAATAGAGAGTTCAACATAAATATAATTTTTATTGAAATTTACCAGCAAATCTGCACAAAATTAACTTTAAAATAAAGATTAACAATTATACTAATTAAACCATTCAGCATTTTTTTCCCCTGAGAAAATTAATATTGAATTTTGAAATATAAAGTAGTGGGTGAACGACTTTTCTCTACATGAGTGACTTTACCCCGTTCTACAGTACTCATTTTCATAATAATTTTCAATTTAAATTTATTTAAACAATTTATAGTAATGTTTAAGGAAGAAGTTGTATCGACCCTCAGTTAAAATAATATTTGGATGTTGATGGTGAATTGGTTTTAGGGTCACAAAAAATTGAAATCTTCCTAAAGCCAATTCACCATCAACATCCAAATATTAATGTATAGTAAGTTGAAAAATGTACAATTAGGAAAAAATAATTGAATTCATTAAAAAATTTGAAAAATGCGTTTTTCCGGCTTCTTTTACTTAGAAGCATCATTGTAATAATCCTGAATTGTTGAAAAAATTGAAAAAGAGCTGAAGCAAAAATTCTGACCCTTCATATTAATTAATTTGGTTGTAGCAATCGTAGCATCCACGAAAAACCATATTCAACCATTATATTCTGGAGAAAAAATATTTAAACAAATAAAAATTGTTAAAACCATTTACAGTAAATCGTAAAAATGAAAAATCTGAAGAGAGTTATGAAGTTTATTGTAAAAATTACAAAAAACTACGATTTTTTAGCTTCTGACAGTTAAAAGTTGTTTGCCAATTATAAATTGTTTAAAAAATTGAAAAAGAACTGAATAATACATGTTGAATCTTTTCATTAAAGAAATTGGTTGTAGTATTCAGAAAAAACGATCAAATTTAAATATTCTATGAGAAATAAATTGTTTAAAATCAAAAAAAGCTTAAAAATAATTGAAATCTTGTAATTTAGCCATTAATGACGATAAAAAAAGAAGTGTGTAAGAAAGTGATAATTGAAGTTAATATTCCGAAAAACTCACATTATTCTCTTCTGAGGGTGCTTTTCGGAGTACCATAAAACCATAAAAGGGAGTTGGGGGGCGGGGCAAACTTGAAAATAAATTATGGATTTATATTCCTTGAGGAGTTTTCATCAAATGATGAAAGTATTGCCTACACTTATTATACATTTTTACGTTTTAAAGCGAATTTTCAAAAACTTCCTTTTTACATTCTCATCATCATATGAGAAGGTATTATTTCCCACGTAATTCCTATCGGAAACTTGAGGACCATTCGGCTAAGGTATATTAACTGAATTCAAGAAGAAAAAATACGTGCTCACTTTTTTTCGAAATCTCACAAATCTAGGCATAGTCGCCACAAAAATTCGAAATTTTGATTTTTTTGAAGCACCTCATTGTACAAGATTCAATAACTATTTTTACAATTTTCAGCATATTTAAATTCTCTACTGAAAATTGAAAATATAATCCAGATTTCTAAATAAAACTTTACGTAACAAAAATATCAAATTTACCTAAAAGTGGTAAGTGCAATAATGCAGTGTAAAATTTCCCAGATGATAAAATCCTAGCATCTGCTTCCTTCAGCCTCCACAGCCAAGGACATAACTGAGATTGAAAATGATTCAATAATTTAATAATGTTGTTTCTAAAATAAAAAATACCAATTATGTCCTGATAAATTGTAACAATGAGTAATGAATAATGAGTAATTCTAAACAGGAAGAAATAAAATGATATTTTCAGAAACTTCGAATTTTGGTAACACATTATGATTCATTTCTGTGTTGATTTTGATCAGGTCAGCAATTCTAAATTTACAATAGTAGATATTAATTATCTATAATTGGAAATCAAGCTTTAACGATACACTGCGGATTTGACTAATGAACCACAAAATGGTAACATTATCTGTCATTACAGCAGCTACAGAGTTTACCCTTTTGTTTACAATTAGTAACCTGAATACTTGGATTTCGAATATCAAATTTTCCCTTTAAAAAAATGTATGATTTAGAAAAATCGATTGTATTTTTAGAATCTTCATTTATTGAACAAAAGTTTAAAAATAAAATCATAAAATAATTAAATCATTAAGATCTGAAGTTTCAAGAATAAGCTATTATATTTATTTAATTGAAATTTCGATGCTGTTTACTCATTGTCAGTAGAAACATTTAGATACTTTGTCTGATCTAGGTTTCATAAGAATTTATGATTGAAATCATACCCCATGCAATTTTAGTGTCTACGAAAATTGCGTTAAGGTTCAATTGTTCACCTGATCCTCACCCCTATAAAAGCAGCCTTAAAATGTCCTGGGAATCCAAAAGGATCTTATTAATATTATAACCTTGTGAACTGTACGAAGGAAGCAGGATATCCTGCGGCAAATAAAATCGTTCGAGCCATGTACTCATTTTGTGGGGACGTAAAGTTCAATGTGATCCTCTATTATAAAAATGCTCACACCTTTGCATACCTAATACGTTCTATATCTCTTCCATATTTTCTATCATCCGAGAATCTCACATTTTCTTTTAACTAACCGTTTATATTTTCCCAGAGAAAAAATTATATTTGTTTTTTAGGAAAATTATAAGACAAGCTTTCGAATTTCTTTAAAATTTTTTTAACTAAAAATTTTTAAAAACATTTTACAGTTTTTATTATATTATATAATAATGTAAACTTATAAAATCTTCATATTTATGCAAGATTTTCGTAAATTTGCAAAATAATTTTGTGGAATTTAAAATTTAAAAGAGGAAATCTTATCCATTATATTCATGCTACAATCAATTGTAAATACAAGTGTCAATAAATATTCAGCAATATTTTTAATAACTCTTTTTGCTTCATCTGCGTTATTTGCTCCATGAAAAGTGCAACTTTCTTTAAGGGGGTGTGATACGTTATGATGTCACGAATTACCGACGGTGTATAAAAAATATTCGGTAATCCTATTTTTAAAAAAACAAAGATATCAAATTGAAACTTAAGAGAATGATAGGAAATATGAATGGGCACATCTATTATGTGTCATTTTTTAAAAATGTTGAAAAAAAATTTTTTTTTTAATATTTTTTTTTCAAGATTTTTAAAATCTGACACATAACAGATGTGCCCTATCAGATTTTCTATCATTATCTTAAGTTTCAACTTGATACCTCTGTTTGTTTAAAAATAGGATTGCCGAATATTTTTTATACCTCGTCGGTAATTTGTGACATCATAACGTATCACACGCCCTTAAATAGCTTTGATCTTGTCAGATATTCGTTAAAATGTATAAAAACATTTTCTATTTGTTTATCAAAATTTTATTTTATATAATTTTGAAATAAGTTAAAAAATGATAAATATCATTAATGAAAATCAAACCCTATTTCTATTTAATAATCTAATAATTATTTATTTTTGTTTTAAAAAATGGATCAATTTTGCAATTTTAATGATCTATGACGCAATTTTCAGTTCACTGACCATTATTGTCTGATAACATTCACAACCTCCTGATAAGACAATATTTGATGAATTTTCAGCCACAAATTTATCATCGAAGATAGGTTATCTAATCTCTCAAGTGAAATTGGAAATTGTTTGCAATTCCTCAGACAACATTGTGCTCTTCTTGAGAATGGAGTGTATTTACATTTTAACTTCAGCAGCATCTTTTTTGATTGCATTTTACTATTTTCTAACATGGAATTACGATTATTGGAAAAAACAAGGAATACCTTCAGCCCCTGGAGTCATACCAATATTTGGACACATGTGGTCAGTCCTTTTTCTTAAAGAAAGTTTCCCAAGTCTCTGTGAAGGTTTATACAAAAATCACTTAAAGTCAAGTATGGTTGGATTTTTTCAATTAAAAACACCAACATTACTGCTTCGTGATCCTGAACTTGCAAAAGATATTCTCGTCTCCAATTTTTCAAGCTTTCATGACAATGAACTTAAGCTTCACTCTAAATTGGATCCTTCGATGAGTAAGACTCCATTTTTTGCAAAAGGCCATGTTTGGAAGGAAAATCGATCAATGATGACAAATGGTTTCTCGAATAAGAAATTGAAATTGCTTTTTTCTTTGGCTTATGAAGTGTCTTTAAAGCTTAATAAATATTTAGAGAAAAAGGTTGAAGAGAAAAATATCGTGGAAATAGATTTATTGCATTTTTGGACGAAGTATACTGGCGAATTTGTGTCAAATGTTGGATTTGGAGTAGAGGGCTATTGTTTTGAAGAAAAGTCTGTAACATTTCAAAAAGTTGTTGAACCGATGTTTGATTTTTCAACTCTTGGAAGAGAAAAGGAAATGATACTTTTCTTTTTGCCTCGATTGGCCAAGGTGTTGGGAATTTCCAGAGTCCCTAAGGATATTGAAGATTTTTTCAAAACTCTTGTCAAAGGTAAGAGAGATTCTTTCTTTTTATTTATATATATATATATATATAATAAAGTTGGTTTTTTCTTATGGCCTTAGGTCTTAAGCTTTATGGGTTTTTGAAATAAACAATGCTTATTTTCGAAACGTGTTAATGCATTTCGCTATAATATTATAGCCTCATCAGAACTGTATGATTACAAGAAAAGAAGACAATTTGTATTTTATAGAGCATAAATTTTACATTATACCTAAAAATAACAACAATCCACACTTAATACATTAACCGTCTAGGTAACAATATTAAAGTTTTTTTAAAAATTTAGAAGACATAAGTAGCGGTTACGTTATAATCAGATCCATTTTTATTTAGTTTTGGAGTTTCTAAAGATACAAAAAAATTTTTTTACAGATAATAAAATCAGATATATAAAAATGAGAAAGATATGATGATACTGGAAATTCAATAATATACTTACAGTTCTTTTTAATAAGAATATGAAAAATTTTTTTGAATTCCCATCTTTCTGTCTATTTATTTTTTTGAAGTCATAAAGAAACACATAAATAAATTTAAACTTTTTTCATTTTTTTAGAACGAGAAATTATTTGAAGTTAAAATTCATGTTTATTTTATTAAAAGATATGAATTATTGCATCAAAAACAATAATTGAAGCAGGACCACATGTTATAGTGTGTCCATGCTCCAAGATTGGAGGTTGGGAATTTGATAAAGAGAATAATAGTAAAATTACCGAAAATGATAGAAAGATTCTATTATATCGAAATATATGTTACTAAGGTTTTCAGTATCGGATCTGAAATTCACAGCGTTCTCATTTTTTACAATATGGATCATTTCGAGGATATTTCTATTGTGATAATTATTTTCTAAGTTACAAATTTTTACATTTTTTGAATCAAAATTGAATTTGTGATTATATTCTGTAGCGTGTTTACATAGTGGTGTAGACGATTTTTTAAGCCTTTGAGTTATTTTTATAAATTCCATTACAATTCTGACATCTAATCCTATATACTAAGTTGATTTTTTCAAATTTAGGAATTTGGTCTTTAATGGATTGTAATAAGATATCGTTTAATTTATTTCTTATCGAAAATACAAGAGATTTAAGTTTTTTACATATACATACATCGAAAATACAAGAGTTTAAGTTTTTTACATACTCTTATGAGAGGTAAATAGAGTTCTTGGGAATATGGTAATACAACCACTCTGGAGAAATCAATAGGATTATTAGTCAGAGATTGTGTGTGCACTTGATTTTTAGATGAATTCAAAAAAGCAAGTCTTTTGTTTAATGTTGTTATTAATAAAATGGAATGGGTAATTATTTTTAGTTAAGATTTCGTAAATAAGTGAAATATTTTTATCCTGAAAAGATGGTTCACAGAGTTTTATAGCTTTAACCACTAAAGAGAAAACCACACTTTTTTGTGATTTAAATGGTGGTGAGATAAAAAATTTAGAGTACGACCTGTAGAAGTATAGGTTTTTGATACCAATCGGTTTCAATAAAACCTTTTTCATATATAATTGATAAGTCCAGGAAATTAATTCTTTTTTTAACAGATTCTTCCAGAGTGAATTGTAAAGAGCCTCCCTTTTTATTAAACTCATCCAAAAGTTTATGTACTTGATTTTTTTGTAAGCAAATAAGGGTATCGTCTACATACTTGAAATAAAATAAGATACAAAAACTCGTATTGTTTATCATTTCTTGAAATAAAATAAGATACAAAAACTCGTATTGTTTATCATTTCTTTTTCCATGTCTTGCATGACTAGTTCTGCAATTACTAGAGAGATTGGTGATCCCATAGATGTTCCAAACTTTTGTCTATAAGTTTCATAATGTGGTTAATGTGGTAAGTGTGGATTGTTGTTATTTTAATGTATGATGAAAAATTTATGCTCTATAAAATACAAATTGTATTCTTTTCTTGTAATCGTTACAGTTCTGATAAGGCTATAATGTCATAGCGAAATGCATTAACACGTTTCGAAATTAAGCATTGTTTATTTCAAAAACTCATAAAGCTTAAGACCTAAGGCCACAAGAAAAAACCAACTTTATTACTAATTGGGTTTATAATCATCAAAAAGTTCTATATATATTTATTATTCGACAATCTTGAAATGGGTGATCTAAATAGACTTTTATCAAAAATCATCTGTCACCCTTCTTTGATTCGTTCCTTAATTAATTCGTTACCTAGTACTTTCAGAATGTTGATTAAAAACAAGCAAAACATTTATATTATTGGAGAATAATTTCAGCTGATTATTAAGAAAGAGGTAGATAAATTAATCATATTAAAATTATTCATGTCTTCCAGATGTAATCGAAACCAGAAAAAATGACAATACAACCCACAACGATTTCCTGCAGATAATGATAGATTACCAAAAATCTCATGGTCTCAAAGTTGTCGATGAGAAATCCTTGCTAGTATTAATGGAAAGCTTTTTCCTAGAAGCCTATGAATCTGCAAGCATTGCCTTGAGCTTTTTGTGCTTTCAGCTGGCATGCCACCCTGAAATTCAGGAAAAAGTTCGACAAGAAGTAAACATAATTCTCACAAAATGTAATGGAGAATTAGTTTTCGAAGCCCTCAACGATTTAAATTACATGGAACAAGTTTTAAATGAAACTCTCAGGATCGAACCTGCTATACCTATACTTTCAAAAATCTGCACAAAAGAATGTCATCTTAAAGGATCTGATGGACTTTCCTGTCGAGTTAAACCAGGAAATATAGCAGTCATTTCATTGTATGGATTTCATATGGACCCCAAATATTGGCCAGAACCGGAAAAATTTAATCCTGAACGTTTCAATGAGGACCAGAAAGCCAGTCGATCTAAATTCGTTTTCTTGCCATTTGGAGAGGGTCCTAGAATTTGTGTAGGGAGAAGAATGGCAATGATAGAATTGAAAGTGGCAATGGTTCAAATTTTGCAGAATTACTCTTTGGAACTTTCTGAGAAAACTGTTCTTCCCATGAAAAGAGACACTAGTTTTTCTACTTATCCAGAAGATGGTTTGTGGGTTAACGTGAGACTTTTGCAAAAAATGAAAAGTCATGGCGAATGAACTGGAATTTAAAAGATTTTAAAATAAAAAGTTTTAGTATTAAAATTATTTTCTTGGTTAATTTAAACGATTGAATGAAAATTACAAGTACTGTATCTATAGTTAGATTGCATTATCTGTAAAATTAATTTCGAATTAACTTGTTTTCCCCTATTCAATGTAATTGGAGAAAAAGCATATACAAATTTAATATAATATTTATGATCTACATAGATTTCTAAGATAAGACAAATATCTCTCGAGTGTGGAAGGTATTTTGCTTTCTTATTACTAGACTGAAATTGTATTCGATATTATCAACTTTGTCTTCTTCGAGTACTTTTATCTAATCTTGTATTAGAGAAATTAAAGCTTGAAAGATTTATATTATTATTTGTGATGTGATAAACCGAGACTTATCCTGATAATTCAAGCCTCTTATCTTTTAGGAAACATATCAAATAAAGATGGAAATGTTTCTGAAATAAAATATATTTAATTAGAACATTAGAAAAAATCTTTTCTAAAAATTACCCAATCCTATTTCAATATTATAATCTTTTTTCAATCCGAACCCAAAAATAGAAAGACAAAATAACGCGTGTTCATAAATTTATCTCGATTGATTTTTGCATCTTAACTTTCATTTTTCTTCTGATAACTTATCGAAGCTATACAAAGTACTTTGCCCAGTTTGTATTTGAATTTGAATAAGAATGGAACTGATTTACGTTCTTGTTTCTTTAACAGTCGCTTTAATTTCTTTATATTTTTTCTCAACTTCGACCTACAATTATTGGCAAAAGAAGGGAATTCCCTGTGTTACAGGGACTATTGCAGGAATTGGGCACATGTGGACAATTTTGACTTTACAAGAAAGTTTTCCTACATTATGTGAAAGATTCTACAAGTGTTATCCAAACTACAGCATGATTGGATTTTATCAATTTAAAACACCAACATTGCTTCTTCGTGATCCTGAACTTGTAAAATCTGTTTTGGTTACCAATTTTTCCAGCTTTGATGAAAATCAAATTTTACTCGATCCTGATTTGGATCCATCCATGAGTAAAAATCCCTTTTTCACCACGAGAGACAATTGGAAAGAAATCCGAGCTGCTTTAGCAACTGGTTTTTCGAGCAGAAAATTAAAATCCTTATTTTTGTCAACATGTGAAGTCTCTAAAAAACTCAAAAAGTATTTGGAAAAATCATTTCAAAAAAAAAGTGTCATGGAAATAAATTTAGTGAAATTTTGGAATAAGTACACTGGTGAGTTTGTGGCAAATGTTGGTTTTGGAATGGAAGGTCAGTGCTTTGAAGATGCTGATAATTTCGAAAAGGTCATCTCTCAGATGTTTGGGTCTTCGATTCTAACTCACGCTGCAGAAATGATATCATTTTATTCTCCTCGCCTGGCTAAAATAATGAAGATTCGTAGAGTTCCTGAAAAAGTGGAATCCTTTTTCAAAAAAAGTGTTCAGGGTAGGTCAAAAATTTTTTAATATGCAATGAATGTTTATATAACCAAATAATCTTTGCGAAAGAGATTTAAAATCCACTTTTGGTAATCAGTTAAACTGTTTATAAATAAATCCAAGAAAGCTACTCAGTACTTATCAATTCGATGTATTATTAAATTACTTCCTCTATGACGAAAAAATTTATTTGATTACTTGCATTAATTTTTACGTTCGTGTTTATGTTTTGTTTATGTTCTTTATGTTTATGTTTTTCATGTTTATGTTTTTAACATTCTGCTGAACTCTATTTTTTTCTGTTCTTAGATATCGTTAAGGCCAGAAGATCCAGTAATGAAAATTACAATGACTATCTCCAAATGATGATAGAATACCAAAAGATCCACGGAAATAAAAATCTCAATGAAGCAGCTTTAACAATCTATATGGAAAGCTTTTTTTTAGATGCCTACGAATCTGCGAGCATCACCCTAAGTTTTTTATGTTTCCAACTAGCTTTACATCCCCAGATTCAAGAAAAAGCACGACGAGAAATAAATTTTGCTCTCGCAAAATTTGGTGGAGAATTATGCTACGGAGTTTTGAAGGAATTGAATTACTTGGAACAAGTCTTGAATGAGTCAATGAGGATGAATC
Organism: Euceroptres primus; assembly: GCA_037177015.1. NCBI lineage: Eukaryota > Metazoa > Arthropoda > Insecta > Hymenoptera > Figitidae > Euceroptres > Euceroptres primus. The sequence continues at coordinate 13,911 of JBAGKK010370648.1, forward strand.
CTACAATCCCTGCATTATCAAAAGTTTGTAAGCAAGAGTCTCAACTCTCAGGAAATGATGGATTATCCTGTAAAATTAAACCTGGAGATATAACTGTTATATCCCTTTATGGACTTCATATGAACGCTGAATACTGGCCAGATCCAGAGAAGTTTAATCCAGAACGTTTTAGTGAAGAGCAAAAAGGGAACAGATCGAAATTTGTGTTTCTGCCTTTTGGGGAGGGTCCTAGAATGTGTGTGGGGAGAAGAATGGCGATGATTGAGATAAAAGTAGCAATGATTCAATTATTAAAGGATTGTTATTTAGAGCTTTCGACAAAAACTCGACTTCCTGTGAAACGAGACTCGAGCTTTTCCACTATGCCTGAATATGGACTGTGGGTTTATATAAAACCTTTGTCAAAGAATTAAAATTGTATAGCGAATTTCATGGTTATTAATATTATTATTTTATATGATTATTATTATATATTATTATTCTTTTTATTAATTAAAAAATTCCGCCAATTTCAGTTTTGAAAATTTGACACCATATTACGATTCAACAACCCCAAATCGTATATATTACTACTTGTTCTACCAAATTAAAAAAAAATGGAACTAATTTACTTTTTTTTATCTAACCGATATCTTAATTTTATTATACTATTACCTAACTTTGTCCCACAATTATTGGCAAGAAAATAGAATACCCTGGGTCCCAGGGACCATTCCAGGAACTGGACACATGTGGACCACTTTGACTTTATAAGAAAGCTTTCCTACTTCATGTGAAAGAATCTACAAGTCCTATCCAAATAATAGCATGATTGGATTTTATCAATTTAAAACACCAACTTTGCTTCTTCGTGATTTCAATCTTGCGAAATTAGTCTTGGTTAACAATTTCTCCAGTTTTAATGAAAATCAAATTTTACTTGAACCTGAACTGGATCCATCCATGAGTAAAAATCCCTTTTTTTGCGACGAGAAACAATTGGAAAGAAATTCGTTCTGCTGTAACAACAGGGTTCTCAAGTAAAAAATTGAAAACCTTATTTTTATCAACGCGTAAAGTATCTTACAAACTCAACAAATATTTGGAGAAATTAAAAGTGTCGTGGAGACAGAATTAGTGGAATTTGGAATAAATACACTGGTGAATTTGTGGCACATGTTGGTTTTGGAATTAAAGGTCACTGCTTTGAAAATACTGAAAATTTTGAAAAAGTGATATCTCAGATGTTTGTTTCTTTAACTCTTTATCGAGCTGGGGAGATGATATTATTTTATTCTCCTCAATTGGCTAGGATACTGAAGATTCGTAGAGTACCAGAAAAACTGGAATTATTTTTTCGAAATGCTGTTCAAGGTAGGTTGAAAATTTGTTCGACTAATAATAATTGTTGTTTATAAAAATTATTTCTTATCAATCCATAAATAAATAATTGATCACTTTTTCTTATTCATTCACAAAAAAGCATCCAGTCCAATTTATACCTAAAAAGAGAAATAATCCTTGCGAAAAATAGAATCTATTTTTATGGATAAGTTAAAGTTATTTAATTCTTCTCAATTGAATTTATTTTTTGTATAAATTAATTTTTTAATTTTTTGGCTGACTAAGAACCATTCTTTTTCGAAAATTTATTATTTCGTCAACGCTAATGAATTCTGGGTCACAATGTCTTGCATTTCATGAGTAGACCATTTGTTGTAAAACTTTGTTCATCATACAAAATGGCCTGTTGAGAAATTATTAAATATTCTTGATATATTATACAACTTTTTAATATTATTTTTAATATAATTTTTTAAATTTGGTCCCTAAACCAACATTTCAAAAAATTATAATTGTTTTTAATTTTTGATTTTGTTTTTCATGATCAGATGTCGTGAAGACCTGAATGGAAAATAATAAAAATTACAACGACTTCCTCCAAATGATGATGGAATACCAAAAAACTCATGGTATTCAAACACTGGATGAAGCAGCTTTAACAATCTACATGAAAATCTTTTTTCTGAATGCCTATGAATATACCAGCATCATTCTGAGTCTTTTGTGCTTCCAACTTGCTTTACATCCCAGATACAAGAAAAAACACGAAAAGAAATATATTCTACTCTCTCAAAATTTGATGGAGAATTATACTATGAAGTCCTCAATGAATTGAGCTATTGGAACAAGTTCTAAACGAGTCAATAAGGATGAATCCTACTATTACCTTAGTTTTAAGAGAATGTACTCAAGAGTGTTATCTTTTAGGAAACGATGAATTATCCTGCAAAATTAAACCTGGAGATATAATTGTTATATCTCTTTATGGTTATATCTCATATGGATCGTAAATACTGGACAGATTCAGAAAAGTTTGATCCAGAACGTTTTAGTGTGAAAAGCAAAAAGGAAGCAGACCAAAATTTGTATTTCTGCCTTTTGGAAAGGGACCTAAAATGTGTGCAAAAAGAAGAATGGCAATTATTCAGGTAAAAGCGGCAATGATTCAATTACTGAAAGATTACTATTTAGATCTTTCACCAAAAACTCGTCTTCCTGTGAAACGAGGCACGAGATTTTTAACTTTAGCTGAAGGTGGACTTTGGGTTCTTTTTTAAACCTCTGTTGAAAGGTTAAAATTCTACACTAAGTTTCATTAATACATTTATAATTATTTGAAATACAAAAAAGAGGTGATATCGATTTCGCAGTGAATTTTTCTAATTGTATATGATAATTTTAACTTTTCAATTTGGTATTGATTTAATTTTATAGTATAAATATTATGTTTTAATTTTTATAATCCATAGAGATATATTATTATCTATCTTTAAATTATTATTTTTACCATTGCTATAAATATTATTTAAGATCTATTTAACCACTTGAATGGAATATAAATACATATAATTTATCGAGGTAAAAGGATTTGAAGCGCAATGAGTTGCGAAATTGCAGTGCAGACGCAACTATGTTTGATAAGAATAAGTTTGCAAATAAAATTCACGATATCAGTCATATGTCGACTTGTAGGCTAAAATTTCAAAAACCTCCATTACTAATAAATTCTCGTATCTGGAGTTAACGTTCACTGCAATTAAGCTGCAAATATGATATTTTATTATCGCTGATTTATTGCAAAATAAAATGAATTGGTAAAAAAACTTGATTTTTTATTTAAAAATATTTTGTCATCTGTTTTATTCTGAAGACACGGAGAAAAACAGATAGTGAAAAGGAGGGGTAATTAATATCTGGTTATTGAATTATGGGACAGCTATCTAAGATATTATGGTGTAATATCTAGATATTATGATTTAATATATGAAATATTATATTATAATATCCCATATATTATAATATCCCATATATTATATTATAATATCCCATATATTATATTATAATATCAAGATATTACACCATAATATCTTAGGTAGCTGTCCCATAGTTGAATATCCAGATATTAACTTCCTCTGCTTTTCACTATCTATTTTTCTCCGTGGACTTGATATCATTTTCTTATAATGCTTATCATATCCTCTAGAATTTCAATTTATCAATTTCTGTTTCAAGTTTGTAGTTAAATTGCAATTGGATTTCATTTTGAAATTAAAAGTTTTTAGTACCTTTTCCAAAACATGGGTGTGACGAAAGAAATTGAAAAACTGTTCCAAGTCTGCATTGACATCTTTTTCGTGAGTAACAGTGAAGTTTCTTGGGTCAACTTCAATTCTTCGTAATATGTAAACAGAGTAATAAAACAAAAGTAGAAAGAATAAAATCACACTTACGAACGACATATATTTACCGCATCCTGAAAAGTCACATTTTGTTTATTGGTAACAGAAAATAAACTCGAATAAAAATCTGCTGGATGTTTAATACTTAATAACCATTTTCTTTCCTGATTTTACTAATCATGAAACATTACGAGTTTTGCATTTAACGATTTTGCTCATTATCTCATTAAAACCCCAAATGATGTCACGAAAACCGAGTCGACGTTATTGAAACACAAAGGTTTGCATTCGTCGTTGAGTTTGCAAATGGTGTACTTGCAACTCAAACCATTGAATATATACTACTGTGTTATGGTTACGATTACGGTTACTGTATTGCACTATTAAACGAAATTACTATATTTCAACGAAGCTCATCGCCTTGGGGAAATAAACTGAGTCAAACCACGTTTCTTCGATCTACTTCCGAGTTTGAGTAAAACGTGGTTCTCCAGACCGTGAACCAATAAAAACGGTTCACCAGAACTAATGAGATCTCTGGAATACTGGTCGCGAAATTTTAGCCTGGTATTATCACACGAAAATTTACATTTTGAATTATAAGCAACTCAATGATTTGAACTATAGGACATGTTGAAATTGTCAACTGAAAGGGAGAATAGTTTCTGAAATACTAAGTGAAGAATCGATGCCTTTGAAACCATAGATGTGTGCATTGAGTAAATGGAATTATATGAGAGAATTAGAGTAAGCTTTTTTTAAATTTGTTGAGTTAATAGTACCTTTACAGTCAGTAATAAAAAAAATCATAATCAGAGATTATTTTCAGAATCAGTTTCACCGTATTCAGAGAATTAGAAGTACGTTTTTTACCACCTTTTTCAAATATTTGAGGTAGTACGTTCAAAAACATAGTAATTTCACTGTAAAAAGAAAGCCTAAATTTCGAATTATTTTAAGGAGTAATCCAAGTGAAACCACGTATGTCGATCTTTTGCATTCCTCTATTTACAAACTTAGGTTTTAAGGGGCGATACCACTTTAGACGCCTGAAAAAAGGCTATTTTTGCGAATTTTTCAAGTTATTTCTATTTTATATATA
>JBAGKK010370750.1:0-18733 GCA_037177015.1 Euceroptres primus
GATCCGATCTCCATGATGTTCGATCTAAGACCTAGCAACACGGTAGATAATGATCGTAGCCAATCTTGTTCGGTGTGTCACATGATTGCGGCTTTGAGAGAATGATGCCAACGCTCGATCATTCCGTTTGACGCTGGGTGGTATGCCGTGGTTCGGATTCGGTGACTTCATGACTGATATGGCAATACAAAACTACGTGTGTGTGTAATACGGTAGCAGCTAAGTGCCCGGACTCGCGTGTCTAAACCCCTATAGGTGCGAAAACAGAGCGTCGAAGGTGCTTCGTTTTCACTGCATGAACTATCTCTCTCTCTCTCTCTACCTTAGTTGCTCTCGCGACGACTCTCTCTCCTCTCCCTCCAACCTAAGTCATTCTATTTCGCTCTCTACATTCTCTTTCGTTACAATTCTTTGCTTTCTCCTTCATTCTCTCATTTTTCCATACTTCATGGTACAATTGTCTTTTGATTCTTTCTAATTTCACAGATTTATCCTATTGTATTTATTGTTTCCGTCTAAGATGTTGAAACATTACCTTGATTCATAATAGCGCGGAAAAATCCTGAAAAAACATGAATAAAGAAAGCAGCCGGGGGGGAGGGGTATGTAGAAGAATTTTGTAAACCGAAGTTTTTGAATATTATGACAAATTTGTTTGTCAAGAAAGGCATTGAAAGAAAATGTTTGAGTTTTATTCATATATTTTATTTCAATTGCTTTTTGGTTTTAAAAACTAATAAAGCCTATTGGCACGTAAAATTATTGCATTTCACGTGCGCTTCTCTTTGTTCATGGTGCAGCTGAACCATCCCTTGTAGAAAAAAAATAATTGAATCTAATTCAGACCGATTGACCGATTAAACATATTTCAGAATCATCATTAAAACCGATTCGTTCAATCGGATTCAGTCGGTTTGCACCTATTGAGTTCGAATAAATGAATCAGTTTTAATAATGATTCTAGAACAGGTTTAATCGGTTAATTGGTCTGAATCGGAATCAATTTTTTTTTTTTTCTACAAGGGACGTCATTTTGAGACGACAATTAAAACAATCGGTCTGGCTTCTTTTAAAAAAGTCGATTTTTGTGTTTAATTAATGCAAAATACAAAAATTGTTTACAACCATAATGAGATGTTATGTTTTTTTAAGGAAAGTTTTTGTATTTTGCATTAATTAAACTTGTTTGGACGACTTAGAACCATTCGTAATCGAAAAATGAATTTTCTGAACAGTACCAAAGTCCGGGGCTTAATGTCTTTGTATAAAATATTTTATCTCACTGGGAATTTACATATCTCAAAGAGTCATCCCATGCAATGACCAATCATATAATCAATGGAACAGAGTACTCAAACATGAATTGCAAATTGCCTAACCTTAATTTTCCGGCTTTTTAGAGACAGAGGTACGCCGACAAGAAAAGAGGGAGAAAGGGATCGAAAAGAGAGTCAACCTGTCCAACCTCTCACTCACTTTACTTCCCCTCATTTCCGTCATTTTCACAATGAAAAAAAGGACCGACATGTTTCAAGGTCAATTTATACCTCCTCGTCAGGGTTAATATAAGTGTGTTACAGGTTTTAAAAAACTTATGTAAAACAATGTGCATTTTTCCTATCATTATCATATAGTTCTTTTTTTTTTAAATTTATAAATTTATCAAAAACCTTGTTATATTTTGCCAGATCCTTTTTCAAATTCAAACAATTACATTGTTCCCTTCCCTCTTTCTCTGATGACTTTCATGATACAAAATTTTAACATCTTCCCAATTGAAATCATCACCATGTGTTGTCGAAAATAAGCACACACGTCGTTTTAAAATAATAATCAATCCTTTATTGACATTTCGGTTTTTAAATTCAAAATTATAACGGAAAAACAAAAACGTCTTTATCACATATCCTAGCGGCCATGATGCTCGAATTAAGTCCTTGTCTTGCATGAGAAGTAAATCACCTTCTTTGATATTTGGTTGTTCTTCTCTCAACTTTTTTCTATTCAAAAGCGTCGGTAAATATTCTCGTAACCATCTCTTCCAAAATTGATCCGCTAAAAATTGCGATTTTTGACACTACTTTCGAGTAATCTCGTCATCTTTGGTGAATAATCCAGGAGTTCCAATTTCAAAAGAATTACCTATCAGAATATCATTCGGAGAAATACTTGGAGGATCATGACTATCTATTGACGAGTACGTTAGTGGACGACTATTCACAATGTATTCAGCTTCGGCAAATAAAGTTTGCAGAACTTCATCTGTAGGATGTTTTTCTTTTAAAACCACGTTTACAGTCCGTTTAAAGGATCCAATCAGTCTTTCCCAACATCCTCCCATATTAGGAGACGCTGGAGGGATGAAGTTCCATGCGATTTTAAATCTTGTCATTTCTTCTTTCATTCTTTCGGGGTCGATATCTTCTAAAGCGTTTAGAAGTTTTGGATTGGCTGATTTCAAATTCGTTCCATTGTGAGACCATAACTTTTTAATCCTGCCTCTTCGGAACATAGATCTTCGTATTGCCATAATACATGAATCCGTTGTCAATGATCGGGCTATTTCTACGTGAATTGCACGAATTGTGAGACAAGTAAAAAGTACACCATATCGTTTTTCGATTCTTCTACCTACTTTAACGTACATGGGACGAAAATAATCCACTCCGGTTGCCGTGAAGGGTTTTTCATGAACGTAGAATCGTTCTTTTGGTAGAAGTCCCATTTGAGGTTGTGCAGGTTTTGAATTCCTTTTCTTGCAAATCATGCAATTAAAGCAAATCTTCTTTACGCAACTACGTATTTTCGTGATCCAGAACGATTTTCTTAGTTCGTTGATTACTGTCTCAGTACCTTGATGTCCGTTCTCCCCGTGATAATGTTTTATCATCGCTTTAACATATGAATGTTTTCCATCTAAACAAATCGGTCTTTTGTTTGCATTTCCAGACAATCTGCATGTTCAAGTCTTCCTGATATCCTCAGTACTGCAAGTTCTTCATCGAGATATAGGTTGAGACTATTTAGTTTCCCGTTCTTCTTCACGTTTTTCATTAATTCTTTTGCTTTGATGTTCTGAAAGTCCTGTGGAAAACATTGTTTCTGAACAAATTTTCACCATTTTTGCTCAGCCCATTCCAATTCATTAACTTCTAATGAAGTAAATTTTCGATTTTTTTCAGGTAGTCTTGCGTTATCAATAAATCTCTTCACCCACGCTGTTATACGTAGAATCCTTTTCCACGTATAATAGGATTTAATTTTCGGAAGAGAATCATCGATATGTTTAGTTGTTACAACATTAATTATTTCTTCGTTCCTGTCCTTTCTTGACGATAAAATTTTCGGCTATTGTTCTTCTGGTAACTTCAAGAATTCTGGACCTTTGAACCACGTATTATTACTGTCAAAATGATTCGTTGGGACATCTCTTGTGCAGTCGTCGGCCACATTTTTATCTGTTGGAACCTAGTGCCACTCTTTGAGGTTGGACGACTCTAAAATCTCACAAATTCGAGACGCTACAAAACATGGAAGTTTATTTTCAGTTTGCGTCCATTGAAGAACTGTCTAGACCATAAATGTCTTAAATTAATTGTTAACTCAAAAGCTTCTTCTGTTACCTTTGCGAGTCTAACACCTAAAACTGCTGCTAACAGTTCCAGTTTTGGTATCGTCAACTCACGTAAAGGAGACGCTTTTGCCTTTGATGCTACTAAAACAACGTCAACTCCGCTTTCATCTTCAATTCGCAAATACACAGCCGATGAATACAATTCTTCACTGGCGTCACAAAAAGTGTGAAGTTGAACCATCGTTGCGTCTTGCAGATTTGATGAATACAATCTGGGAATTTTCAAATCTTTGATTTCCATTTATTCTTTTAACCATCTTTTCCACGTATTGAACATTTTGCAAGTTATTGCATCGTCCTAACCAATATTAGCTTTCCAAATCCCTCGCAGTAAAATTCGAACTTTAATTGTAATTGGTGATAGTAGCCCTATCGGATCGAAAACCGACATTGCTACTTTCAGCACCTCCCTTTTCGTAGGTATTCTTGAACATGTGATAATTGCTTTGTCTATTTTTCAGAAGTTTAGAGAGAACATAAGTTCGTCTGTCGTTGCCTTCCAAATAATTCCGAGTACTCGCTGTCCATTGTTGGCATCCATGATAGTTAGAATATCTTCAGCCACGAGGTGTTCGGGAATTTTCTTCAAAACTTCCATAGAATTACTAACGCAATTTCTTAATTCAAATCCTCCTTCTGCGTGGACAAATATCACTTCTCGTACCAGCTTTATTGCACTTTCTTCAGTTTGTGCTCCATGAATGTAATCATCTACGTAATGATTTTTTATGATGGCGTTTGCTGCTTCTGGGTATACTTCCTCGAATTGTTTTGCGTTGTAATTTTTAACAAATTGTACTAGGAATGGAGACGTTGATGCTCTAAATAACATAGTTGTCATTGGATATACCTTGGGTCTTTCATCTGTCTTCAAATCCCGGCAAAGAAAGCACTGTGTGTAATTATGTTCATCAGCAATCTTAACTCGATGAAACATCTCATGGATATCAGCTGTAAAGGCTATCCTGTTTGCTCTAAATTTGGTTAATATGTTAAAGAATGATATTAACCAATCTGGTCCAGTAAGAATAAGATCATTCAAACATTTTCCATTTACTGCATCGTGAAAACGTCTTACTTTTCCAGGCTTATTCACGTTAATTGTTGGAAAATGAGGAAGAATCCATTTCTTTTTCCGATTCTCTATTTCTTCTGAACTGACGCGTATTGAGTAACCTTTTTCTTCTAATTTTTTAACCTCGGCACAGTAGGCACTTCCAAGTTGAGTATCCTTTTTACCTTGGTTTCCAAACATTTCAGTCTGCGTAAAGCCATCTTCTCACTGTCCGGAAAATCAGGCTCATCCGATTTCCAAATTTGTTTCATGTCGTATCTTTTTTCTATGTTTTTTATAGATGACGTGGCAATCTTGATGGATCTCTCTTCTTCGATGGTTTGACCTTTATTGAATTTTGAGTTAGTTATTCCGAAATTTTCCAGAGTAAAATATCTTTTAACCTCTTCATGTAGGTTCTCTTCATTCATCGAGCAACATAGAAGCGTGACTGCAGGATTCTGATATCCGTGAACCCCTTTTGATGATGATTCAACTGGACCATGAACTATCCATCCAAGCTTTGTTTTTGAAATAATTGGTCTGTCTTCTGAAGATTGAATTATTTCTCGAGACCCAAGGAGATCAGCATTATCTTGACCAATTAAAATTACCGGTTTCCCTCCTTCCGACATTGAGATATTCATGTTATTTAGATGTAGATATTTAGCTTTCAATTTACTAATGTCCCATTCTTGTTCGGGCAATCCTAAGTCTTTCACTGTTCTAATTTTTCTAAGTTTGAAAAAATTGTCACAATGAATGCCTGAAATTTCGGCGCTTACAATTTTTGACTTATTATCATATCGATAAATTTCGCCTGCCCATTTGCAGCACAGTGGAGAATTGGGACCTTCTAAACCCATCTGCTGTGCTAAATCTTCGTTCATGAGAGTCGTGGTGCTTTCATCGTCTAGGTAGGCGAAAATGGAAAAAACACCTTTATGCCCTTGAAGTCGAACGGGAATAATCTTCAAAATCACTCCATCTTGAGCTTATGTGACATTGATATTTGCTATTTTTCCATCTTTATCATCGGTCATTTTATGCAACATTCGATGATGAAATCGTTCGCAATTGTTGATTCCACAGGCCCTTCTTTTCTGAAATCTTTCGACATGTTTGTGAAGACAGCAAAAGCACTTTCGCTTTTTCTGCAATCTTCCATCTTTGTTTAATGTCTGTTTTCTTAAAAGCTGGGCATAATTCGAGAGTGTGAGATCCATCGTTGCAAGCTGGTCAAGATTTCGGATCATTGACCTTTCGTCCTTTAACCTCTCTCATACGTGTTTCTGTTGTTACATCTTTACCAAGAGAAATAAATGAATTTTCAGTCGATGAAGAAATTCTCGAAAAAACTTCAGCCATTTTTCGGGTCCATTGGACCCGAAAAACCCCCATTGGAAAATTCGTTCAAAGTTGCGGAACTTGGTGAAATTTTATTATCGACGAGGTGACTTCCCCATTGGACTGATAAATAAAGTGGTAATTTATTTACAAGGATTGACAGCAAACTTTTCTTGCTGACGAATTCGCTGTCAATGTTCTCTATTGCAGCTACGATGTTGCAGCTACTGAACAACTAAAGTCGTCAAAGTCTTTCAATTCTTCAACTTTCGAAATCTTTTTAGCTGTCGCAATTATTTCTAAAACGATGCGTTCTGGTTTTCCACAGATTGAATCTAATATTTCAATAATCACATCCGGATTCTTGGGTGTGACTAATAGCATTTCCATTTTTGATCTTTCTTCTCCAATCAAACTTTTTTCTAAACGAAGAATATTTTCTGTAGGTAAAAAACCACATGAATCAAATGACAACTCATACTGTGATATGAATGCTGGCCAATGCAGCATCGAAGATCCATCAAATTGTCTTAATTCGCTTCCGATTGTTTGACGGGCGAGCATCCGATTTACATTTCTGGTTAAATCTTCCATTCAGTTATTCGTTCCAAAAGTTTTAATTTGCGGAAACTATGAAAATAATCAATTTCTTACATTTTCCAAATCTTTTTTCCTTCCTTGCTTATCAATGTCTTCTAACCAAGATTGAATTTCGGATCTCCTGTTAAATTTTAAGCTGCATTCACTTCGTCTATCCAGATGCATCTCCACAGAATCTCTTTCCGTAGCTGCTGCTTGCTCCGCTAATGCGTCTTCTCGATCCATCATCATTTCTTGACCTGACAAACGCTTCTGCTTAATTTCTAGTTCTTTTTGTTTAATACCTAGTTGTTTTCCTTTAGCTTTAATAACATCTTCAGGTACGAAACCATCACATATTAAATCGTTGATTTCCATCTCCAAAGCTAAAATGTTTTCCTGGCAGGTTAAAACTTCCTCCTATTCGATAACAAAATTTTTCTTAATTTTTAATTGCTTACGTGCGAGATTAAATTCAATTTCTAAAGCAGATTTGTGTGAAAAATTTGAGTGTATACTGATATTTGAAGCTCTTGACCTTGTACATAATGAATTTGATTCGCAATGTCGTGTCGAGGTTAATGGTCTCGGTGATTTTTCGACCATGAAAAAATCCACTATATTTTCTGCTAACGAATCTGAATTCCTACTCACTTGAAATAAATTTGCAATTTCTAATAACCGACTTGGAGATACCAAGGATTATAGCTTTTATATGATCTAGATACTTTTGATCGTTCTTTTCAAAATTGAAAGTGTCAAACTAACGGATATTTCTTCTCACAAAATTTCCTCTCCCTAAGTTACCGTAAAGAATTATGAGGATGTCTTGAAGGAATCGAATGGAATTTTGCTCTAAAATTTTCTCCAGATTTCCCAAATCTTTAAAAGTGCGTTTTGCCATTTTGACCTGTCAGTAATCGTGACAAATTTGCTTTTCCGCAGACAACTCCACAAAGCAGATTTCCGGATTTCCCAGTATTTCCTTAGCGCTGTATTCCGATTCGGCTCGAAGGACCATTAATATGTTGTCGAAAATAAGCACACACGTCTTTTTAAAATAATAATCAATCCTTTATTGACACTTCGGTTTTTAAATTCAAAATTATAACGAAAAAGCAAAAATCAATACAATGAACTTATCAACATTTATATATGTTCTTTGTTTTCATTTTCCATTCATATTTAAAAATATTCGTTTGCGGGCACACCATGTGTTAGTGCATTTACAACTATTGTAAAAAATTTGTATATCTTAAAAACTTATCCGTTTGTTCTTCCAAAGGAAACCGTAGTAAAATAATCCCAATAGATTAGTTCAGGCACCTCAATAAACCACTACTCATAAGACACTCACTAACACATCTCTGTTACACAATAGTATCTGCAGACTTTATAAACAATTTTGATTAATTCATGTGAAAAAAACTTTTTTCCAATCTATCACACCACCACCAAACTTTTTTTATTATATTATTTTAATTTCAACTTCATCCAAGAGAAAGATAAATATTCTCAGGACTGGACAAAAATATGAAGCTAGAAACTGTTGCTCACAATGTGCTCTTTTTCTCGACACAAGTGTCTTGTTGAGAGTCACGCCGATAACTGACATAGACATTGACCAGGATTTCCCTCAAAACTGCAAAGCTAAAGGACAAAAATGTCTATTTCACTCAGAATCATCAGAGAAAGTAGAGAAATGCTTAAAGAGACCCTGTTTTTTATATGCATAACAATCATAACATGTTTTTTAAAATTCTTTTCCAATATGAAATAGGACACAGTGTACACTTTCAAAATACCAACAAACTGTTAACAATCACGCCAACTCAAAATCTTTTTGCAATTAAAATCTGAAAAAATTAATTACAACCGTTTGTAGATGCATAAAACTGTATAGTTGGAGAGCATTATTATACTGAGTTTATACCCAAAACTTTTTTCGCTAATTAGCAAATCTGTAAAAAAAACCAGAAGCAGGCTGAAACATTATTATAACGAATTTATAACTACCTGTTTTTTCAACTACAACCTGAATTAAACAGTGTGTATATCTAAACCAATAATGGAAAAAATCACATTCTACTGAAATTATAACAACTCATTTTTTATTGATTATAAAACCTGAATGACTTCAGAAAATCCTTATGTAAAAAAAAGGAAAAGACTGAGTATCACCTTGTTAAAAACACTAGATCTCAAAACAGATCTTTTTTCGATTCAAAAAATGAAACACAACAAGAAGAACCTTGAAAAAGCTAAGTAGTTCTATATGTACATTTATCAGCAACAAAAAAATACTCAATGGCACATAATCATGAACGTACGTACGATATCTTCCTCTAACTACCTTGGTTTTGTACAGGTATGAAGGTATAGCGCTTCCTATTGTGTTGAAACTTTTTCATATAATCCTATTATGGCAACCCTACATATTCTAGGTACCAGGAAGACATTTTTTGAAAAAGAACAACGTAACTAAAACTTATAATTAAATTAGACAAAACATTTGAAACAATATTCTTTCAAAACACAAACACGTATATATAATAATTAACATAAAACATAAAGATCAGAGTGTTAGACTACAATTTTCATATTGGAAAAGAATTTTGAAAAACATGTGTTGTTTATGATCCTGTAGTGAGCCGTTTGGCGACTCGGTTCGTCCGTACTGGAAAGGTTCGTCCAGCTTGTTATGTATATAAAAAACAGGGTCTCTTTAAGCACTTCTCTTCTTTCTCTGATGATTCTGAGTGAAATAGAAGTTTTGGTCCTTTAGCTTTGTAGTTTTGAGAGAAATACTGCTCAATATCTATGTCAGTTATCGGCATGATTTTCAACAAGACACTTGTGTCGAGAAAGAGAGCGCATTGTGAGAAACAGTTTCTAGCTTCATACCTTTGTCCAGCCATGAGAATATTTATCTTTCTCTTGGATGAAGTTAGATTTAAAATAATATAATAAAAAAAGTTTGGTGGTGGTGTGATAGATTGGAAAAAAGTTTTTTTTCACATGAATTAATCAAAATTGTTTATAAAGTCTGCAGATACTATTGTGTGCCAGAGATGTGTTAGTGAGTGTCTTGTGAGTAGTGGTTCATTGAGGTGCCTGAACTAATCCATTGGGATTATTTTACTGCGATTTCCTTTGCAACAACAAACGGGTAAGTTTTTATGATATACATATTTTTTTACAATAGTTGTAAATGCACTAACACATGATTCTGATTTCAATTGGGAAGATGTTAAAATTTTGTATAATGAAAGACATCAGAGAAAGAGGGTGATGCTTTTGATAAAGAGGGAAGTGAGCAATGCAATTAACTTGAAAAAGGATCTGGCAAAATGTAATAAGGTTTTTGATAAATTTATAAAATTTTTTGTAAAAAGAACTTTTTAATAATGATAGGAAAAATGCACTTTGTTTTACATAAGTTTTTTTAAAACCTGTAACACACTTATATTCACCCTGACGAGGAGGTATAAATTGACCTCGCAACATGTCGGTACCCTTTTTTATTGTGAGAATGACGGAGATGAGGGGAAGTAAAGTAAGTGAGAGGTTGAATAGGTTTACTCTCTTTTCGTTCCCTTTCTCCCTCTTTTCTTATCGGCGTACCTTTGTCTGTAAAGAGCCGGAAAGTTAAGGTTCGGAAATTTTCAGTTCACGTTTGAGTCCTCTCTTACTATGAGCCAAATTACACTGTATTCAAACTTGCATAAAAAAATTCATTTTCGAGGTAGTTTGGCGTTTACACCGTACATATAAAAAATGTAAGTAACTCGTCCATGCGACCGAAAGAGGCACAAAGTTCTGTCTCTCTCGTTCTCATGGGTGAGCTACTTACATTTTTTTATATGTACGGTATAAACGCCAAGGTGTCTGGAAATTTTTTTTTTTAATAAGTTCGAGTCCGGTGTAATTTGGCTCTACATCTTTTTAGGAAAATTTTAGCATTTCGAACAGTTTAAATTATTAACATCAAAATTATCGATGCAGTAAGTTTAAAACTTTTTTTATTGTTTTTATAAGTCAAATGACTTCTGGTACAATATAAACAGTCAATTGTCTATGTAAAATATACATATATACATATATTTCTTTTATAAATGATTTCAAAAGATCGAGTTTTTACGATCGTTTTGTTTCAAATTTAGACTTTGGCAAAATCCAGGGAAAAAATACTAGGATATTCTTGACCCAATGGTCATATTCAAAGTTAACTTATCTTTAAACAGAGCCCAAGAGCACTTAAAAATATCCATTATTTCAGGAGTTATTCAATTTTTTTTTAAATGTTGAAATTCTTCAACTCGGAGTCATTGGACACAGAATTTTGATATCTTTCATGCTATTTTCAGGAAAAAATTTAATTGGTGTATTATCAAAATTATCTGATTTTATGCGACCAACAAAGAAGCAGGTGGTCTCAGAATTCTCGTCGGTATTGTACGTAATAGGTGGAGTTCACGTCATCTGATCACGGGAATTTTCATGTCGGAATGGGATTTGGCTCCAGTTCAGGATATATGATTATTTGGTAGTGAAAAAAAAATCCCACTAAACATTTTTCGAAAATTTAAAAACATGGCCGAGATATGGGACTTGGAGTTTTTGAACAAAATTTTAAAAAAAATGATATACCTTTGGTTCTAATTGACCGATTTAACTT
This sequence comes from Euceroptres primus, assembly GCA_037177015.1. NCBI lineage: Eukaryota > Metazoa > Arthropoda > Insecta > Hymenoptera > Figitidae > Euceroptres > Euceroptres primus. The sequence continues at coordinate 11,293 of JBAGKK010370750.1, forward strand.
TTTGTCGCCTGAATCTACTTGTTTTAAGTCACATTTGAAAATTAAGCACAAAACAAAAAATATAAAATAATTTTTGAAAATTTAGTGATAAAAATAAGAATAGAAAACGTGTTCCACAAAAAATTAAATTTTTTATTTTATTTATTTCTTGGCAGAGTAAGATATAAGTGTGCTCTACAATGCCTCAAATTATTGGAGTAGGTCTTCTACTGTTTTTTGAAAAAAAATTCAAACGTCAGGTCTTGTATGGCGCGGCGCGTTTAAGTAGGGCAAAAAAAGTTTATGTGGACAAATTGATTTTCAAACCATAATTTTCATCCGATTTAAACTTTTTTTTTGAACGAAAGTCATTAAAATTTTGCGTACATCGTTTCCAGCCGATTTTTAGAAATTCATAGAATTACATAAACTTTTTTTTTATTTTTGAAGAATACCGTTCTTTATAAAATATTCAGATTCATTTAAAAATCTGTAGAATCCATGAAACAACTATCTAGAATTGTTTTTCAGTAGAATTCTAGAAGTTTAAAAATTTATTGAATTTGTTATAAACAAATAAGTGGATTTAAATGGTTTCGTGGGGATTAGTAGTATTTGGTTACCTAATTCAGGCCTTCCCAAATAGAGGCGCACCTTCCCAAAATAGATGTTTTGCCATCCTTTCCAGCGCTACTCCACGCTGTCTGTTAACTAAGGTGGCTGAAGGAACAGTGCGCTCTTCTACTTGGGAAAGCCTGACTTAATTTCAACTAAATTTTTAAAATTCATAGACAAAAAGAATTTCTGAGTTGCATTAATAAAAATGAATACATAATTTGTTTCTTTGATTAGGAATTTATATTTCTCAATGAACCACCTTATGTAAAGAAAAATTATAATCTTTTCGAAAGAAGCTTGAAATATTAACTGCAAATAGCCTAATTTTAATTTTTCGGCTCTTTAGTGACAAAGGTACATCAACAAAAAAAGAAGGAGAAAAGGAACAAATAGAGTCTACCAATTCAACGTCTCACTCACTTCCTTATTGCCTTTCCGTCTTTCTCATAGTACAATGGGTACGGTAAAACGGGGTAAAGTCGCTCACGTAGGGAAAAAGCGCTCACCCACTACTTTATATTTTAAAATTCAATATCACTTTTTCCAGGGGAAAAAATAAAATATGCTGAATGGTTTAATTGGTATAATTGTTAAATTTTATTTTGGAGTTTATTTGGTGCAGATTTGTTAGTAAATTTCAATAAAAACTATAATTATACTGAACTGTCTATTTTCGTATCTTGGTTAAGTGATTAATAATTGGTTAAGTGATTAATAATTGGTTAAGTGAATAATAATTAAGAAGTAATGAGGAACTTTATTTCCAAAATTTTATGGTAATGTTAGCTATGTAACATATTTTCTATTGCCTTTCCATGATTTACCCAAAGTTTAAACTATATGTGGGCTAATTTTCGTTAAATGTGCTGGAATGTGCCCTCACAAGGGGAAGGTTAGAGGATTTTTTTCGCACACAAAGGTAATTTTTATAAATTTAATAAATTTAATCATTTATTTCAAATTGATGCACACATTATAAAATAAGAATATATATCGAATAATTATATTTTAAATGAGATATGAAATTTTGATCATGAAGATAAATATTTTAAAATGAGAATATAAACGAAAATATTTATTTGGGATAGTTTTATTTCGTATAAAATATCATGAGTCACAATAACAATTATCGTAGAAAAAACTAAAACTAGAATCCATAATCAGTCGCAAGAGCCAGAATGATAATTGTCGTAAAAGCAGACAAAGCAGAAAGAAATGTTACATCTTGTACATCGAATGAAGGAAGATTTGGCACATGAGTAGGCAGGGTGTCTAGCAGACCGGGAAATCGGGGAAAACCCGGGACTTTTATTCTAACGGAAAAAACCGGGAATTTTATTTTACCGGGAAGAACCCGGGAATTTTATTTAGGATCGAGATTATACTTATATTTTATTTATTTTATTCTTCAGATTTTAATAGCATTTAAGCAACTACTTGTGATTCTGACTATACAATTTAAAAAATATTTATTTTACGTGTTACGAATGTTTTAAAATATGTACTTTTAATTAATATTTATCACTTCAGTCTGTGATTAAAGATAAGTTTGGCACGTGTAAATAAATAATTATTTTCATTACGATATAAATTTTGTATGTGTATATTTTATTAAAATTCCCATTCCTATGTATACGTTCACTCTCAAAAATAACAAAAAGACACTTCTAACTTCATCGGGGGAAAAATTGACCGGAAAAAAACCCGGGAATTTTAAATGGCCTGAACGCTAGACACCCTGGCAGGCATTTCTTAAATCTTCCTTTGGAAAGCACACCTGATTTGTGTTCAAAAAAATTTGTCGATCATCACAAATTTTAACAGCAAACCACGCGTATTGTATGATGTCGGAAAATACAGGTGATAACTGTTTTTTTTTCGAAATAAAACTATGCAAAATAAAAATTTTCGTTTATATTCTCATTTTAAAATATTTTTCTACATGATCAAAATTTATATCTCATTTAAAATATAATTATTTTATACATATTCTTATTTTACAATGTGTGCATTAATTTTAAATATATGATTAAATTTATAAATTGTATAAAAACTACATGTGTATGCGAAAAAACTCCGAAAATGTGAGTTTTTCATTAGAAAAAAGAATAATAAATGTTTATTATCGCGTAATTGACAAATATTTTACGAGGGAATTGAATATATAAACATTTAAATAATTATAAAGGAAAAAAAGTGAAAAAAATCCAGGCGGCGAGAATCGAGCCCGCAGTCTTTGCACATAAATTGGTCGCCCTACCGCTGAGCTATTCGGCTACTTGGCAGACGGCTTTTTCAAGTGCATAAGGCCAACGACATTTTTTTAAACCGTTTTTGTATGAATCAAAACAAAAAACACCACCTCTGACTTTCCTCTTGTCAGTGCAATAAAACGGGATAAAGTCACTCATTTTTTGAATTTTGTAAGCGAAAAATGATTTGTAAGCGAAATTGTAATATCAGGTTATGGTTCAGATGATAATAAATTCATATTTTATTGTTTTCAGGTAATTTTGAGAATTTTGACTACATTTTTTTCTCAAATTATTACAGAAACTCATTAGTTATTTTAGTTTACTGCTTATATTTAATAACTAGCTCGTTTTGACTCTTTATGAGGCTAGTGAGCGACGTAACCCCACATTGAGGAGTAAAATCGCTTACACTTCAACAGATAATAAATAGTTTTCTAAACAATATATTTATGTTTTCAAAACGTAGTATGAAAGAAAAAGAGTCAGACATTAAATAAAAAAAAAATTGTGTTGATTTTAGACTTTTTTTCAAAAATGAAATTTTTTGAATTTGGTTAATTGCGTATTTTAATGTGCAATTTACATGTAATGTACATAATATAATAAGTATAAACAAGGCCTGCAGAGTTACCTCTGCTTTTTTCTCCGAGATCGAAATGTTTTCTTTGGGTGGTCTACATTGCAACTTAACTTCTCTAACACAATTGTACGACGGCCAAATATCAGTACTACAGTTTTTGCTTTCTAATCGTATATTTGTGTACACAGATTTAGTTAGGGAATTATCAAGGAGGAAAGTTAGAGCTTCTTCGGCAGTCTTTCTTTTTTATTGAAATTTTTGGCTCCTCTAACAATTTTCTAACTTTTCTCGGTTGCTCTAAGTTTTCTGAAACCTTGTTGAGGACAGTATACAAATCTTTATTCTTAGTTCGATTCGCTGCATAGCGAGAAGCCATTATTAATCTTTCCGGATCGTGCTTTTGTTCAGCACTGATTATTGCAAGTTCCCGACGCTTTGAGCGATCAGATTTTTCATGGAATTCGAGGCTTGGACGACCAAGATGAGAAGATAGAGTTTTTATAGTAAATTGCTCAGTTTTTATAGTAAATAAAACTGGAAAATCAAAATTCAACCATTGAGCATTTTTAGTCTCAAATTTATTCATTATTCTCCTTGCAGCTTTGTATTTTTCAGAGCGTCTACTTTTAAGAGCTCTCAAAGAGGCTTTTAATCTCTCTACATCTGCACTTTCAATGTTATTAACATCCAATTTCATTTTTGATAAAATGTAGGAAGCAGTTGATTCTACATTATCAGTTTTTAGGAGTTCTTCAAAAACTTCCCTTTTAGTGAATTTCGTCATTTTATATGACAAAATGTTTCAATATGGAACACAATATGGAAAGGACAGGGACAAACAGGGAGAAGAAGAAAGAATAATGTGTTGACTTATTCAACAATTTTATATTTTGGATATACATATATTGTATACATTAACTGTGTTAATTATTATTTTAATAATATCATTTATGCGTACTGAATGTGGACGGAAAGCAGATTGACAAAACAAGTTAGCTCGCTTGCCCGTGTTGATGCGGTTGGGACAACAAATGACGGTGAGCCAGCGCTCTCTATGGCATGGCCGTGCGCGGCCATGAAAAGTAGCAAAAAGTAGCACACCTATGCTTAAGTGCACGTCCTAAGGAAGACATTCATATATTTCAGAACTCAATATGTTGTGTTATGTCGTGTTATGAGCAATCGGAAGCAGGTGCTTTGCTGAAAAATCTTGTTTTTCATTCACTAATAATGTGATTGTATTTGATTGCAATCGAGAATTTCAGAATCAATTGACTTCTTAGAAGTTTCACACCTTGGTGAATGAAATAAATGGAGGTGGGACGTTCGGAATCGATTTCTTAACATCAAAAAACGTATTTCACGAACGTCAGTAGCACTACGAATTTTAATAAGATTTTCTACTTTGTGTCTGTATCATTGAAACAAAAATTTATCAATCAGCGGATAATTGTCGTCAATAATACTTCAATCATTCCTGAATTCAGTAGTCTATTTCATTTTTTCGAATTCAAGAATCGACTTTTGACCACGGAATCGAGTGTCCTGGCCAGAGGGTTCCAGACTCTGGCATTCGGATGACGTCAGGCTGACAGAAGATTGTTACTAGCGTGAAAGTTTTATAAAAAATTTTTGTAAAAAGAAGCTTCTGTAATCATTATCGGGACTAATGCACATATTTTTTACAAATAAAATGTCTATCTGTAACATCCTTATATTTACCCTGACGAGGGAGTCTAAATGGACCTCGAAACATGTCGTTACCCATTGTAATATGAGAAAGGCGGAGAGGCAATAAGGAAGTGAGTGACAGGTTGAATTGGTTGACTCTATTTGTTCCTTTTCTCCCTCATTTTTGATTGATGTACCTTTGTCTCTAGAGAGCCAGAAAGTTGAAATTACGCAATTTGCTATTCATGTTTGAGCCTCGTTTGCAAAGATTATAATTTTTCTTTGCACAAGGTGCTTCATTGAGATATGTAAATTCCTAATCAAAGAAATTATAATTTTTCTTTGCAATTTTTCTTTTTAATGTTTTCATTGAGAAATGTAAATTCCTATTCAAAGAAATATTTAATACAGAGACATTAACGGCAATGGCCTGGAAAATTCATGCGAAAAAGGCCTATTTTAGACCGCGTTTTTAAGGAGAAATAAAGATTTCCCGGCGAAACCGCCAGGTTTAGATGGTACCTTATAGTTTTCCTGAGTGCGCATGACCCCTTAGGCGCGGGAAATCCCAGTGAAAATAGGAAAAATCCTTGCTGGAAAATGATGCTTAAGCCGGCACATGTACTCACTAACATCATCACACAGCCACACGTGGGTTCTAGAGAACACGCTGAAACACGTCACTTGCACTAAAAAACGGCATTCCCGAAGTTGCAAAATGAAATTTCACTTCCGAAATTACTTGCAAATAGCGACCGATCGCGATTATTTACCGCAAAATAATTCAAAAGGCATTGAAAACTGACATGTCAACCAACAACAACACGACCGCAAGCGCCACCTGCAACGAACTAAGATCGCGATTCAAGTTTCGAGAGTCGAGATGGCCAGACAAACCAGGGCCGTAAGTATCAAATATATACATTGGCAATATAATAACTTATACAAAAAACGAAAATTGTGAAATGTTTATAAAAAATTATTTACAATAATTATAAAATAAGAACAATAAAGTATTTGTATATTTCAATATACATATAATATGTAAAAAAAATAAATTTGATAAATTAGAAATAAAAAATAATAATTATTTTATCATTTTATAATTATTTAATTACATAATTATAATAATTAATATAATTAATGAATAATATATTAATATATTAGTTATTTATAATTAATTATTAATGTAGTATATACTTATATAATTATACAATTATATAATTATATAATTATTTGGTAATTATATTATCCCAACCATTATGAGATAAAGTCCAGAAAAAGCCGTTTCTTTTGCTACTGTGTTAAAGCATCCGTCAAAAGAACGTCCTATGAACCAAAATGTCTTTTATTGGAATCTATGTTCATAGTATGAAAGAAAATTGATAAACGTTTGCTGTATGCCAGAGTCTGTTCTATAATATGTACTTTGGTGCGGAAAAAACTTATTTTGAATTTAAGTCTACTTTGCCAAGAAATTTTAAATTGCATTTCTGACTATTGGCATCACTTCCGGCAACCCTTCTGAGGCAACCCTATTATCCACAAGTTTTCAAATTACACCTAGGGGTGGTTTCAGAAACAATTTCCAGATAAATGTCCAAAATGGAAATTCTACAAAGTGTTCAAAGGGAACCCCCCCCCCCCCCCTGAACAATCGTGAAATGTCCTCCTCCGAGAATCTCAAAATGCCCTATGGCTATCTTTTTGGAACTATTTAAGATATAGTTTGGCCATATATGTATCCCCCCACCCCTCACCCATATATACATTTGACCTAAAAACCACCATTTTCGCAAACTATTTTTTTTCTCAAGAACCAATTACGATATCAATACGAAAAAATCAGGCGTATATAACTTGTCAAGGCAAACACGTGTGAATTTTCCCGATTCATATCGTCGAGTTTTTCTAACCTAAAAAAAATTTTTTAATAAAAAAAATTTTCGAAGTGCGATAACTTTGCTTAGAAAAATAGCTACACAAAATTTTTTTTGAAATCACTTATTTTTTTACGACTAATTTAACGGTATACTCAAAAAGTTGAATATCGCTTTGGGTCCCTGAAAGAAATGCGAAAAACCGATTTTTTTCGACTTTTTTATGGTTTTCGGCCATTAAGTCTTCGTACACGATTTTTATGAAAAAACTAAATTGCACCATTTGATTCTACAGAAAAAATTACATTAAGAACATGTATAATAACTGATGGAACATTATTAGGTTATCGTCAAAAAAATTCAGAAAGTAAAATACTCAAGCCCTTGGGGCGTATGTATTCATAAATCTTACGTTTTATCAGAAAATTGGTTGTAAAATCAAGTAATTACGCTTTATA
>JBAGKK010370857.1:0-18732 GCA_037177015.1 Euceroptres primus
AAAACAATATTTCAAGATAAATTTGAGTTAGGAAAAAAAATTTCGTTCATCTGAACGTTCAGAACTTCAAGAACATGAATATTAAAAATTTTTAAGAATTCTTTATTAAGATTGTACATATTAAGAATTCTTTAAGATTGTTTTAAGAATTCTTTAAGATTGTATTAAGAATTCTTTAATATTGTATAAGATAAGGAGAGTCCAGAAGATTCTAAAAGATTCTGGAGGAATTTAAATGATTGTAGATTTTAAATCAGTCTAGAATATTTTGGATAATTTTTACAGATTTCAGATAAATTTTGAAGATTCTGAATAATTTCAAAGAATTTCGGTAATATCTTTCTTAGATTATGGTTGATTCTAAAAGATACTGTAGATTCTACAGTATCTTTTAGAATCCTCCTCGGAATTCTTCATAGAATCCTCCATTCTAGAAGGTTATGGAAGTATTCAGAAAATTTCAGAAGATTTTAGAAGAGTCTAGTATATGTTGTAGAATATATGAACCTAAAGTTTTGAAAGTTCAAATGAACGAAATTTTTTTCTCAACTAAAATTCATCTTAAAATATTGTTCCAACTACAAATAAAAAGAAACATCGTAAGCTTTTTTTATCATTATATTAATTTATTTGCTAATAAACCAATATCTTAGAACAAATTTGAGTTTAAAATGATATCAAATAAAAATTTCGTTCACTTGAACGTTCAGAACTTCAGTCACATTAGAATATTGAAGAATTTTGGGGTATTATTTTATAAGATTATTTTTTAGAAACACGCAGAAGATTCTAGAACAATCTCCAATATTTAAGAGAATTTTTAAGTATATTTTAAATAAATTTTAAAAATTTTGGAGGATTTTAAGAGATTTTTGGAGACTTTCGTAGATTCTGAAAACTTGGAAATTATGGGAAATTGAAGAAAACTTTAAAAAAGTTTTTGAATATCACAAGTCTCTATTTATCATCATTCTTGGAAAATTATTCGGAACTTTGAATATAAATAGGGAAAAAATGGGGGAAAATGAATGAAACTAGAAAAAGTGATTTTAGGAGATTTGAAGAATAACAGGGAAAGGGGGAAAATCGGGGAAAAAAGGAATGGGAGACTGACTGTGATTCTTGATACTATTATAAATTTTAATACTATAATTATGTAATTATATTTGTTAAATTATAGTTATAACTATAATTATTGAGATATAATTATAATTTGTTGAACTAAAAAAACTTTTCTGACTCTTTGAAAGAATCCCCTGACTTTTCCTGACCATTTTTAAATTCCCTGATTTTCCCTGAACATTTTTAAATTCCCTGATTTTCTCTGACTTTCCAGAATTTCCTGACTTGTAGCAACCCTGATAAAAAAAACAAGTAATTTTCAATCACCGTTTCATCTCTTTTATCAATCTTCTTCCCATCGGCTGTGATGAACTTAGACCTTAGACGGCTTAGACGTAGGGCTTAGTCAAAGTTTTATTTGAAAATGCAGGATGTTTTTACTTTCAATGCACGGAATTCATTTTAATTGTAAAAACATTCGATTTTCGGAACTTCCCTAGAAAATAAAAAGTTTAACTCTAATCACTCACTGTGGGTCTGAAAGACCCTAACACCAACTTCAACGTAAAAAAAAAACGTTAAAAAAACTTTGAGGCAAACTATTCCAAATTATAAAAGTTATGAATTTTTTTGTGAAAAAAATTCTTCACTTTAAGAATTTTTCCTACATCCTCAAATATTTTTTGTTAAAAAAATCGAAGCCCATTTTCGAAATGTTAAATTTTGTCTAAGAATTTTTTTCAAATCGCAACTTTGCATCGAATCAGTGTCACAACGTTTCAGAGTTGACTGGGGTCTTTTAGACCCATTGTGAGAAATGTGTGGTTTTTCAGAAGTATGAGTGATTAGGGTTAAACTTGTATGTTTTAAGTGATGTATGTACATTCAAATGCACCGAAAGAAAGTGGGATTACTTGTTAATTCTAGTAAAATTAACTAAAAAAAACCAGCAAAATCAACTACAGATTTTAGTTAAATCAAGTAGTTGTTAGTTAAATCAACTAGATTCCTCGTTAGTTTTACTAGTTTTGTTTTTTTGGTGTGTGAACACCAGGATGGCATCTGTTAATTTAACAGAAATTTCTGTAAATATAACAGAAACAAAATCTGCTATCCCTATTCCAATAGATGACTTCTGTTATAATTCAGCAGATTTTTTTTCTCCGTGTTAGTTTTTTTTCTGTGCGGATCTCCCAAATCTAATATTTTTAGGTGCTTTTGCGTGCTATTGGTCGCTGGTCGCTTTCTTGTTACTGTTAAAAAAAAAGATTAAAGCTTAAAGCAAAAAGAGATAAATCAATTTATTTTTAATTGCTTCAGTAATGTTGCAAACTGCAGTCATACCTTAGAGTTGGACAACTTTCCTGGGTGAAAAAACCAGCTCTCGAGACCCCCCCCCCACACCTTGCCCTTTCACAGGAGCGCAAGCACACCCGTGGATTCTACTGCTACTCTATCCTGTTACCAATACATGAACATTGCACGTGCGCATAAGTGGAGATACGCAAGCGCTTTAATGAACGCTAGCGTGCCACATGGCCGCCACCTTGGCAATGCGTTGACCCTAAAGTAGCTCCACGCTGGGGACTATATTCTTCGAACTTCTATGTATATGTGCGTGTATTTATATGTATGTACATATATATCATCTACACGTATATACATATATATCATCCACACGTATATGAATGTGTGTATCGTATCGAGGGGGTACTATGCATGTGTGACGATGTGTGCAAGGCAGGAGGGATTACATCGTTGCGCCAATTTATGTGCTATTATGTTGCGAATGATAGAGCCGGGGGTTTTTCAGGGGGAGGCGTGTCAGTGAAACCCGACCGCAAAATGCCTACGGAGACCGAGAGTCACTTCGTTATTTTGAATTCTGCTATTTATATGTATATCAAACATCGGCGATTATCGGAACCGACTTTGATTCGCTAATCCAATCCGCGATTAGAGCACTTCAACATCCCTGTGAATTTAGCCCCCATTATTAAAAAGTCGATTTATTATTTAGAGTTCTGAGTCTCTCTTCAATAGTTCTAGAGTTCCTGATAGGTTATAGCAATATAGTTGTGACGTTTAAAGGCTCAAAACATCAATTTTTCAAAATGGGGTCTAACTTCACGCTTCCCCTCACTTTCGAAAAATGGCATTTTTTTCGTGAGTTCTGAACAGATTTAGGATAGTTCTAGAGTTCTTGACTATTTTCAAAAATAGTTCCGGTGAATTTGAACGAATAAATTTTCAAAAATACCTGTCTCTCCAACTTTTTGGAAACCAATTTTTTGTTGCGTCATCTTTTTTTGTTGAAAGAGTTCTAGAGTTCTACAAAAAAGAAATTTTAAAAAATTAAAAATCCCGAAAGTTACAGTATTTTGAAAATTGTAATATCGTAAGAAATTTTTCGTCAAAAGTTACAGGAGTTGTGATCAGAGTTCTGTTTCTCCCCCCAAGAGTTCTACCGAAAAACCTTATACAATTTTCTGATCAATTCAAAATCCAAAAAACTACAGGATTTTAAAAGATACCCAAAAATTTCGAATTTCCAAATTTTGAGAGTTCCAGGAGTTCTGATGAGAGTTCTGTCCCCCTCCCCGAAGAGTTCTATTGAAAAGTCTCATGCCATTTTTCGATCAACTCAAAATCCAAAAATCTATAGCACTTTGATGATACCCAAAAAGTTCATTTTGGAAATTTTCAGAGTTCCAGGAGTTCTGATCGTAGTTCTGCTTTCCCCCCGACGAGTTCTACAAAAAGCCCCATGAGATTTTTCAATCAAACCAAAATCCAAAAACCTGCAGGACTTAAAAGATTCCCAAAAATTTTTAATTAAAAATTTTTTAGAGTTCCAGGAGTTCTGATTAGAGTTCTGCCCCCCTCCCCAAAATCCAAAAACCTACAGGACTTCACAGATTCTCAAAAATTTTGAATTTAAAATTTTTTAGAGTTCCAGAAGTTCTTTGATTGATACCCAAACAAGTCATTTTTGGAATTTTCAGAGTTCCAGGAGTTCTGAACGGAGTTCGCCCCCTCCCCCCTGACGAGTTCTACAAAAAAAAACCCATGACATTTTTCAATCAAACCAGAATCCAAAAACCTGCAGAACTTCAAAGATTCCCAAAAATTTTGAATTTGAACATTTTTAGAGTTCCAGGAGTTCTGATTAGAATTCTGTTTCTCCCCCAAAGAGTTCTACAAAAGGCCCTTAAAAAGTTTCTTAATTAAACCAACATAGAAAAAAATAGTGCATTTTAAAGATACCCAATATTTTTAGGATTTCAATTTTGAAAAAAAGAGTGTTTAATAGACTTCTTAATTTTAGACGTCCGTAAAAAAAAGAGGATGGGAATTTTTTCCTATTAGAAGTGTTAAAATAAAAGTCAGTAGGGGATTTAAATTTTCTTACACACAGAAGGACAAGGGGCATTTTTGCGAAAATGAGCTTATTTCATTAAAACGCTTTAAAAATCGAATGTTACAATGGTTTTTTTGAAAATGTATTTTTTAGTATACATAGTTATAAAAAGTTTGTTCATTATCATTCTAATCTAAGGGCGATGGATTTATACAAAATTTTTTTCAGTGCATCAAAGGAACTCTGGGGTAGCAGGGGATTTTATATTTTCTTCTTCTTTGTGAAAGAGGGGGGGGGATATTTTTAAAGTCGCAAAATTTTAACACGTGGAAGTAAGAGGAGAAAGTTAAAGTTTTTGGTGCTTCAGGGAGGGTTCGAGGTAACTCACAAAATTTTTTAATTCAAAATTTCAGGGTATGTTTAAAGTCTTGTAAGTTTTTGAATTTTGGGTTAATTGAAAAATGTTACGGAGCTTTTTTGTAGAACTCTTTGGGGAGGAGAAACAGAACTCCTGGAACTCTAAAAATTTTCAAATTCAAAATTATTGGGTATCTTTGAAGTCCTGTTTTTGGACTTTGGGAGAAGGTTTTTGGATTTTGGGTTGATTGAAAAATGTCATGGGGCTTTTTTGTAGAACTTTTCGGGGGGGGGGGCATAACTCTGATCAGAACTCCTGGAAAATTCTGGAAAATTTCCAAAATGAACCTTTAGGGTATCATCAAAGTGCTATAGATTTTTGGATTTTGAGTTGATCGAAAAATGACATAACAAGACTTTTCAATAGAACTCTTCGTGAGGGAAACAGAACTCTCATCAGAACTCCTGGAGCTCTAAAATTTTTCAAATTCAAAATTTTTGGGTATCTTTAAAGTCCTGTAGTTTTTTGGATTTTGAGTTGATCGGAAAATTTTCGGTATACGGCACTCCGATCAAAACTCCTGGAGTTTTCGTCAAAAAACTTTTGACGAAAAATTTCCTACGATATTACAATTTTCAAAATGCTGTAACTTTCGGGATTTTTAATTTTTTGACATTTTTTTTTTGTAGAACTCTAGAAATCTTTCAACAAAAAAAGATGGCGCAACGAAAAATTGATTTCCGAAAAGTTGGGGGGACAGGTATTTTCGAAAATTTTTTCTTCCTTGAAATTCGCCGGAACTATTTTTGAAAATAGTTAGGAACTGTAGAACTATCCTAAATCTGTTCAGAACTCGCGAAAAAAATTCAATTTTTCGAAAGTGAGGGGGAGCGTGAAGTTAGCCCCCCATTTTGAAAAATTTATGTTTTGAGCCTTTAAACGCTATAACTATTTCTAAACCTATTAGGAACTCTAGAACTGTTGAAAAGGGCTCTAAATAATAGAGCTCTAAATAATAAAGCGATTTTTGAATAGTGGGGGGCTAACTTCACAGGGATCACTTTAACTTATTTGATAAATTACGGCATTTCATATCAATAGATTTTTATCTTTGCGCCCTAAAAAATAAAAATTCTTTTAGAGCCAAATTCGATATGGAAACAGATCGGGCGACAAAACCATCCGCCTTCAGCTTAGTCCATGTATCCCGAATAAAAGAATTACGATTTCTGAATCAAAATAGAATGATTGTGGATGAAAACAAAATCAAATCTGGTATTATCTTTCAAAATGAAGTTGATCAGATATCATATAGAGCAATCGAAGGTCATATTAGAACGCCCAAAAAAGCATACCGGATTGAAAGGAAAGTTTAGTTTTTACTTGTGAAAAGTGTTCAACACTTTTACAGTAGATATCATGCGAAGAAATATTTTATACACTTTGTGTACAACTGCTTCTTAAACGCTTGTTACGCAACCAAGTTGCTGCACACTATGTGCATCTTGCGTAACAATTTCAACACACTCCTTCCGTTGGTAAATATGATTCTGCAGAACTCTCTGTGTTCACTATCGACTGTACGTGGAACAATTATACGTAACAACTTCACATACGAAGAAATGGTTTAGTTTAGTAGAATTGAAAATTTACAGAAATAATAAAAAAAAAAGAGTAAAAATGTAACATAGCAGTAATTTTATTGAAGAATTCATCGCGTTAAAAACAGAACTCAGAAGCGATATACTCAAGCAAAAAAAATCAATAGCGTCATATGTTTCAGCCATAAATAGGTCCCTCGAGTTGCAGCGATCACGTCGATCGATCTCTGTTACCAAACCTCCTTTCCGGGTACATATAACCGTATAACCGTTGCTTCCTTGATTCTCTGGTCTCCAATGTTCGAGACAAGGATGAAAATTGACGATGCATTGGTATTCTCAGTGTGCGATGACCTTCCCACTTCCCCCTTGTTGTACACCTACGTGAACAAGTAACACGTTTGTTGATCGACACACGGTTGCACACGACATGGTGCTGTTCCACTTGTAAATGCGTAGAGCCGTATATACCCACGTAAACCGTAGGTGAAAGCCTTCGATCCGTGATTGACGGGAATGCTTACCTCCTATCCGCTTTTGTATTCGGCACTGCTGGATACTATACAGTACAGTGGCAATGCTTTTGCTTCTCAATCAAGTCCACGAGGGGAGAATTTCATGAATATTCGACTATTGGACGCCCGGGCTCCCAGCTATCCTTCCGAAGGGTAGTTCTCTGTTTTTCTTATCGTTCGCTATCCATATCTCTCACCACCACAACTAACACCATCTGGTGTGCTTCCATTCTGGTTCAGATTTCACGAAAAATAAAATTGTAAATTCGTTTTGATTTGTGGGATTTAGGGTAGAATGAAAAAGTTTGTTTTTGAGATTGAAAAATTATTGGAATTCTGCAATCGGTATTTTGTAGCAACTGAGCGATCAACTTGACGACAAGTTGACAACTCGACCGATCGGGTGTACATCTGCTTCTGACTTCAAGATACTTCAGGATATTTCAATGACTTCAGAAGATCTCACTGACTTCAGGAGATTTCAAGTGACTTCAGGGGAATTCAAGTGACTTAATGTGAATTCAAATGACTAAATATTTCAAGAATTTCAAGTGACTTCATGAGAATTCAGGAGATTTCAAGTGACTTCAAGTGAATTCACGTGAATTCAAATGACTTCAGATATTTCAGGAGATTTCAAGAGAATTCAAGTGACTTCAAATGAATTCAGATGATTTCAAGTGCCTTCACGTGACTTCAAGTGAATTCACATGAATTCAAATGACTTTAGATATTTCAGGAGATTTCAAGTGACTTCAAATGAATTCAAGTGATTTCATGTGAATTCATGTGAATTTAAATGACTTCAAATATTTCAGGAGATTTCAAGTGACTTCAGGAGAATTCAGGTGATTTCAAGTGACTTCACGTGACTTCAAGTCAATTCACATAAATTCAAATGACTTCAGATATTTCAGGAGATTTCAAGAGAATTCAAGTAACTTCAAATGAATTCAGGTGATTTAAAGTGCCTTCACGTGAATTCACGTGACTTCAAGTGAATTCACATGAATTCAAATGACTTTAGATATTTCAGGAGATTTCAAGTGACTTCAAATGAATTTAAGTGATTTCATGTGAATTTAAATGACTTCAGATATTTCAAGAGATTTCAAGTGACTTCAGGAGAATTTAGGTGACTTCAAATGAATTCTAGCGATTTCAAGTGACTTCACGTGCATCCACCTGATTTCAGGTGAATTCATGTGAATTCAGATATTTCAGGAGATTTCAAGTTACTTCAAGAGAATTCAAGTGACTTCAAATGAATTCAGGCGACTTCAAGTGAATTCACATGAATTCAAATGACTTCAGATATTTCAGGAGATTTCAAGAGAAATCAAGTGACTTCAGGAGTATTCCAGTGTCTTCAAATGAATTAAGGTGATTTCAAGTAACTTCACGTGAATTCACGTGGCTTCAAATGAATTCAAATGATTTCAGATATTTCAGGAGATTTCAAGAGAATTCAAGTGACTTGAAGAGTATTCCAGTGTCTTTAAATGAATTCAGGTGATTTCAAGTAACTTCACGTGACTTCAAATGAATTCACATGAATTCAAATGATTTCAGATATTTCAGGACATTTCAAGATAATTCAAGTGACTCCAAATAAAATCAGGTGATTTCAAGTGACTTCACGTAACTTCAAGTAAATTCACATGAATTCAAATGACTTCAGATATTTCAAGAGAATTCAAGTTACTAAAACTGAATTCAAGTGACTTCAAGTGAATTCAAGTGATTTCAGATATTTAAAGAGATTTCAGATATTTCAGGAAACTTCAGGAGATTTCATTACAAGTGTACACGACTTCACGAGTTGTCAATTCCTCGGTAGCAACCATGAAAAATGCTACCGACTGAAAACTATTTTCAATTGAGTGCTTCCAATTGGAGAAATCAGGTTTCCATTCTTCAAACTGGCGGCAAATTAAATTTTGTTTGGATGCTTCCATTTGGAAAAGTTAAAACCTAGATGCTACCGGTTATAAAAAACCAGGGTTCAGCGCTTTAAAGTAGAAGCAGTTTAAATTTGATTCCACTGCAATTCCACTTTAAATTCGGTCCCATGTGGCAACAGCGGAGAAACAATTTAAATTGATTGTTTTTCAATTGGAAGAAGTTAAAACTTGGATTTTTCCAATTGGAAAGTTAGAACTGAATTCTTCAAATTGGAAGAAGTTACGTCTTAGAAGATTTCGATTGACAAAACTTGAAACTTGGATGCTTGTATAAAGTTGGAACTTAGATGCTTCCAATTGGAGAAAGTTGGAACTTAGGTGCTTCCAATTGGGAAAAGTCGCAACTTGAGTGCTTCCAACTGGAGCAATTTGGAACTTGGATGCTTCCAATTGGGGAACGTTAGAACTTGGATGCTTCCAACTGGATAAATTTGGAACTTTGATGCTTCCAATTGAGGAAAATTGAAACTTGTATGCTGTCAATTGGGGAAAGTTGTAACTTGGATGCTTTCAATTACGGAAAGTTAGAGCTTGGATGCTTTCAATTGGAGAAAGTTGAAACTTAGGTGCTTCCAATTGGGAAAGGTCGGAACTTGGGTCCTTCCAACTGGAGAAATTTGGAACTTGTGTGCTTCCAATTGGGGAACGTTTGAACTCGGATGCTTCCAACTGGATAAATTTGAGGCTTGTGCGCTTCCAACTGAATAAATTTGGAACTTGTATGCTTCCAATTGGGGAAAGTTGGAACTTTCAATTGGAAAAAGTTAGAACTTAAATGCTTTCCATTGGGGAAAGTTGGAACTTGTATGCTTTCAATTAGAGAAAATTGGAACTTGTATGCTTTCAATTGGAGAAAGTTAGAACTTGGATGCTTTCAATTGGGGAAAGTTGGAGCTTGGATGCTTTCAATTGGGGAAAGTTGGAGCTTGGATGCTTTCAATTGGGGAAAGTTAGAACTTGGATGCTTCCAATTTGGGAAAGTTGAAACTCGGATTCTTCTTATTAAGGAAAGTTGAAACTTGGATGCTTTCAATTGGCTAGAACTTAGATGCTTCCAGTTGGGGAAAAAATCAAGTTTGAAAACTTCAGAGAGGAGACAATTCAAACCTGAATACTGCCAATCGGAAGTTACGTAAACTGAACGCTTTCAACATAAAAGGTACAAATCCTTTTTGCCAGAATAAATAGAATTTATAAATCTGTTCAATATTTGTAAAAAGAGCTTAGCCTAGATTCTAGAAAACGTGAAAATATTTTCTATTATACTTAGGGATGGAGTCGAGATTCTCGCAGTCGGGTACCGAACGGTTATGCATGCAAGTATACCGGTGCATTCCTGCTCGTGGTGGACCTCCAGAACCAGCATAGCGCTAAGGTCATCGACTCGTTAGTGGACGCGTACAACACACGTTGTGCTCGTTCACAGGGAGCGCCTCACTCGATGCACCGCCATGCAACACGTGCTCACCCTTACTCAGCATACCCCCCCCCCCCCCTGAACCCCCCTCCCAACCCTCATCATCCGTTCCCATATCGTTGTTTTGCCCTTCTCGTTTTCCCTTCCATTCTATCCAAATGTAGCTACACGATCTCGACTGGTGAATAGAATTTTCATACTTTTTAAAATTTATTTTCCTTTAGAAAATATTTAGAAACAAAATGACACACTAGAATTTAATAGTTTGGTTTGCTTTATTGAAACTAGTTAATAGCTAAAAAGTAGAGTTAATTCCTTTAGATTTTTCTCAGTGTTTATAAGTATTTGTAATTATCAGTAACACAGGTTTTATCGGTTCGACATTGGATTTTGTCCTTCGGACAGTCGCGTTTCCGCGACTCCTCCAATTAGCGATTTATCGAAGCGCAACGCGATATTGCCGCTCACATAATCATTTTACGTGTCATGATTTTTCAAGCTGCAGCTTGTCGAACACTGTGACACGTGTTTATAGGTTTGGCCGGAAAACTGATCTTATTTTTTTTTCACCAAATTGAATTTTTCACTTTAACTACTCCCGTGGTGTCGAGCGTAGAAAAATATGGTCATTATTGTTTCAAGCGAGTTTATTACAGTATTTTTGTATTTTTTAACTTCACGCGATTCATTTATGAAGGGTACTCGTTGAAAAACCGAGAGGTGAAAATTTGAAATTGTGAAGGGAGATATGGACTGGAAATGAAGGGTGGCAGTACAGAACTAATCAACATTTTTGTCGAAAATGGGTTTTTTATATAAAAAATTCTTAAAAAATTAAAAAATGTGCTAAAAGGATTTCTTCGAAATTTCATTTTTAAACCTTTTAGTGTTCATTGTATCAAATATAGCACATAAAATTATCGAATATTTTTTAAAACGAACTTTTACAATTTCAGTTTAAAAATTCTGAGAAAATTTGACAAGTATAAATGCATTCTAAAGAAGGTTTTTCAGGCAGTATTTAATTTTAAAAAGTTTTTTATTTAGTTGCAAAAATAGAAAAATTCAGGCTGTCTAGCGTCCTGTAAATCATTGGAAACCTGGAAAAGTCCTTGAATTTTTTTACCTCGAAAAGCCTGGAAAAGTCCTTGAATTTCACTCATAGTCCTGAAATTCTTATCTCTCTATTGAATGAGTAGTGTTCTTCAAATGACAGGGTTGCTACAGGGCAGAAAATTCTGGAAAGTCAGGGAATTTAAAAATGATCAGGGAAAATCAGGGAAAGTTAGGAAAAACGTTCAAGAGACCAAGAATGCTCTTTGACTCAACAAATTATAACTCTATCTCCACAATTATAATTATAATTTAACAATTATTAAAATTATATAATTATAATATTACAAAAACGGAAATTACAGTCAGCCCCCTATTTCCCTTTTTCCCCCTTTCCCCTTTTATTCTCCAAACCTCCTAAAATCACTTTTTTTATAGTTTCACTCCTTTTTCTCCCTTTTTTCCCTTTCTATATATAAATTTCCGAATACTTTTCAAAAAATTAGGAGAAATAGAAACTTGTGACATTCAAAAACTCTTTTCATGTTTTGTTAAGTATCCTATAATTTCCAAATTTTCAAATTCTACGAAAGTCTTCCTGAAGTCTCTTAAAGTTCTACAGAATCTTCAAAATCGATTTAAAGTCCTTGGAAACTCTTCAAAATATTTGAGACTGTTCTAGAATCTTCTGGGTTCTCCTATAATAATCTTATAAAATAATATCCCAAAATTTTTCAATATTTTACAATATATGCTAAACTCTTCCAGAATCTTTTAAAATTTTCTGAATATTTCCTTAACCTTCTAGAATTTTCTACAGAATTTTTTAGAATCCTCCAAAGTCTATAAAAGATTTCCGAAATTCTCTCAAATTCTTTAAATCTTCAAAACTTATCTGAAATCTGTAAAAATTCTCTAAAATATTCTAGACTGTTTTAAAATCTACAATCATTTAGATTCTTTTGGATTCTTCCACAATTTTTTAGAACCTTCCGGATTCTAAATAAATGATTTTATTTATCTATAATAATCTTACACAATCTTAAAGAATTCTTAATACAATCTTCAAGAATTCTGAAAAATTCTTTAATATTCTAAAAAATATACTAGTATGTTCCAGAATCTTCTAAAATCGTCTAAAATCTTCTGAATTCTTCTAAAATCATCTAAAATCTTCTGAATTCTTCCATGATCTTCTAAGACCTTCTAGAATCATCAAGAATATTCTGAAATGTACCTGAAGTTTTGAACGTTCAAATGAACGAACCTTTTTTCTTAGCTCAAATTTATCTTGAAATATCGTTCAATCTAGAAAATAAAGAGAAATATCATGAGCTTCTTTATCATTATATTAGTTTCTATATTAATAAACCAATATTTCAGAACAAATTTAAGTTGAAAACGAAATCAAATAAAGATTTCGTTCATTTGAACTTTCAGAACTTCAAGCACATTATTCTGAAGTGTATTAGAATTTCCACAATTTTGCAGAAGTCTTTAGAACCCTCTCTAAAGACTAATAATCTTAAAGAATTTTCTAGACTGTTTTCAGAATCTTCCTAAAATTCTGTAGATTTTTTGAGTCTTCAAAAAAAAGTCTGGAAGAGATCAGAAGATTTTAGAAATCTATGGAAGATTTTGTAAAATTTTGTAAGAATCAGGAAGTCTCTGGGAGATTCTAAAACACTCAAAAATCTAGATTGTAGAGAATTTTTTGGAATTTTAAAAGATGAAATAAATCTACAAGTTTATGGAATACTAAAAATATTCTAGAATATTTTAAAAGTTGGCTGAAAAGACCAAAATTCGTGAAGGACTTTAGAAAATTATAGAGCACTTCAAAGATTCTGAAAGTTTAGATATTTGAGGAGTGTTTTATTAGATATGGACAGGAATCAAAGATTTTTGAGGATTTTTCAAGATTTTAGAGAATTGCAGCTTCCTTGGTATTTGTAAAAGAAAAAAACTTCTCTCCTTTTTTAAAATCCCCTTTTTCGAAAAAAATCCCCTATTTTTCCTAACACTCAACTGCTGAACCACTGTGATCCCTGTATTATATAATTATAATTTTTATTATAATGGCAAATAATGGTAACGGATAATGAAAAAGTGGTCAGGGAAAGTCAGGGAGTTTGAAATTGGAATTTTGTAGCAACTCGGAATGAAATCAGGAGACGTCGTTTATCAATTGCTTTAGTAAGATTTTTTTTAGAAAATTACATATTCACTTAGTAAGGTTTACTAGTAAATTCATTTAGTTAGTTTACTAAATCAATTTGTAGTTTTTTTTTACTGAAAAATAGTAATCTTTTTATTAAAGATTAGTAGAAACGCTTACTAAGTAACTTACTTAAAATAAAACTACTCATTCCTAGAGAGTATTTTCTTAAAAAATAGTTTATTGAGTTTATATAGATAAATACAGTTAGCTAAACTCAAGAAATTCATAAATCATATAATATACATTTTATATGGTTCATTTAGTTGTATAAATTATTTCTATCGTACAGGTTCAAGAAAAATAGATTTTTTCCTTGAAAGTTTATGATAATAATTAAAAAATACCTGGAAAAATTTATTTTTTACCTGGGAAACCTGGAGAAGTTCTGGAATTTTTTACGGAAAAACGCTAGACATCCTGAAAAGATACCCATTGAAAATTGAAATGGAACTATTATTATCAGTAAATTTAATGTATGTGAAATTTTGAACGTTCAAATGAACGAAAACTTTTTTTAACTTAAATTATTTATCTTGAAATATTGTTCTAATTACAAATAAAACGAAGAATCATGAGCTTTTCTTATCATCACATTAGTTAAATCTAGATATTAGATTAAATTTGAGTTTAAAAGGAAATCAAATAAAAATTTCGTTGACTTGAACGTTCAGAACTTTAAGCACATTAAAATTTTAGCTCTCGCGCGTTTTAAAAAAATCAAGTTTTTCTTGCGTTTTTTTTTTATAAACGCTGCGAACTTCAGTGAGCTGGTATCGTCACAGTAAATCTTGATTTTCTCGGAACAGAATTATATTCTTCATAAAATATTTTTTAGTCTCAATCAGCATCCCCACATCTTGGGAGCAAGTTTTAATTTTTGTAACAAATTGAAAATTCGATTTTTAATCGATATCCAAACCAGATTCTGAAAACCTAAAAAATTGTACCCTCAAAATTCTCGGTTGATTTACCTAACTTTTTTACTTCAAACTTTGTTTAACCGTATTCATCAGCTCAATATCTCGTAAGTTTTTATTTTTTGTTTAAACTTAAAATTGCAGGTTTTATCAAAATCCGCAGCCGAGGTTGCTCGAGTTTTAGGTTAGTGTCACTTTGATATTGTCAACTTCCACATCTATTTCTTCGAAACTGGATAACTTATTCTATTAAAACTTTTTTGTCATCAATTCAGCAACACTTCAGCTCGGGAGTGGACTTTTGTTTTATTTTTAAGTGATGCTTTCCATTTCACAGAATGTTTTTCCGCTCCACTGAAAAATTCACATTTTGTTGGTTATCTAGTTCTGTACTTCCACCCTTCAAATATAGAGTTTACAGTAACTCTTTGAAAGACAATGAAACAATTTGGTTCAACAGAGAAATAAGCAGAACAGTATTATTTTCATTTTAAATCAAACATTTCAGAGCGAGCTTAAAAATGCATCAAATATTTCATCAGATCTTTAAACACATAATTTACTACACTTCTCTGTAGTAAAAGTGTAATAAAATTACAAAAATTTCTTATAGTGTAGAGAGTAGAATAATATTTTCATGTGGATATGAAAAGACTGTTTATAAAAATGATGATAGAAGCAGCCACCGTTGGTCATAATTTTACCACTCTTTGGCATTTAAGCACCGTTTTTTCCCCGACACTGAAGTTGAATAGAGGTTCCTGAATAGACTTTTTCCAAGGCGGAATTTAACATCCGCTGGGATTCGCTTTATTTCTCAAGTCGGATTTCAGTCTCGTTGAGACTTCCGAGGAAAACTCAGAGAAGAGCGTATACATACACCGAAGAGATTAACGACCGTCGCGCGTCGAAGGAGAAATAACGAGAAAC
The DNA here is from genome assembly GCA_037177015.1 of Euceroptres primus. Taxonomy (NCBI): domain Eukaryota; kingdom Metazoa; phylum Arthropoda; class Insecta; order Hymenoptera; family Figitidae; genus Euceroptres; species Euceroptres primus. The sequence continues at coordinate 15,400 of JBAGKK010370857.1, forward strand.
CGCAATTGTAACGAGCGATGTACACTTACTTTTCGTTTTGTTAATATTCAAAAGTTTCCTAATGCTACCACACTCAAAAAAATGTCTGGTTAAATTAACCAGAATTCTGGTTAAATATGCCCTTACTATCTTTTCTGGTTAGAGTGACCAGAATTCTGGTTAAACTAACCAGAAATTCTGATTAAAACAAACAGAATTCTGATTACTTTAACCAGAAAAAATAGTAAGGGCATATTTAATCAGAATTCTGGTTAATTTAACCAGACATTTTTTTGAGTGCAGACAATTAAGGTCGTCGCAAGTTTAGAGAGTTACTTTATATCTCATCTTATTCATAATTAAGAAAATGATATAACTTACTTTTAATAGAGCTTTTATTTTCCTCTTGACACAATAAACGATTTTTATTGCATCTGAATCCAATTCCCATCAATTCTTGAATCATCACAATAGGATTTTTGTCAAATAAGGATAAAAGGGTTTAATTTGCTGACACGAGGTAGAAAATCAGAGTATAAACAAAGCGATCTTTCGTTTTCTTTAAACTTACGTAACAGTTTAAACTCATTTTGCTTGGTTGGCTTCATTCTCGACTTTTCAGCGATTTTCTTGCGCTTGGCAGTGATCCGCTGAAAGCTGCAGTATGAGGACCAAACAATGGATGCATATTGGAGGGAGACTTGGTCGTTCGTGCGAGAGATAAGCAGTCGCACAAATATCCGCCATAATGACACGATAATTAGAAAGCAAGGACAGACAAGCACGTTTTCAACAAAACGATGACGTATAAGCGATGCATTCAAACGTCTCTTTCATGTCTTGAACCATTGAGACGTGGGGAAACCATTAAACACTATTTTGCCATGCCATTATAAGCTTTAAAGTTGTGCCTGAAGTTCTGACCGTTCAAATGAACGAAATTTTTATTGGATTTCATTTAAAACTCAAATTTGTTCTAAAATATTGGTTTATTAATAAAGAAACTAATGTAATGATAAAAAAACTCACGATTCTTCCTTTTATTTTGTTCAGGTACATGCTTTAAAGCCGATGCAGGTAAAATTCCCTAGCAACAACCTTTCTTCTACTTATTTTATTCTTGAGTTTCTTACGAAATATCTATTAGTTTTTACTTTGTTATACATTTTTTCTACCATCTCTGTGTGTTTTTTACAGATCTAATATAGTATATTATGCAACATGTGCGTAAAATGCGGTTTTACACACGCGATCACTACAAGTGGGTAAAACCGTACGCATGAGTTGCACACGATATTTTTTGACACAGTGTGCGTAAAATGCGTTTTTAACACACCCATATTAGTGGGTGTGTCATAAGTCGTTTCACGCACTAATATAGGTGTGTAAAAACGCATTTTACGCACTGTGTTCAAAAACTTTTTTTTACTGTAAAAGGATCAAAAAGTGTCCGAAACGTTTCAAAAAGAAATATTACTTTCTACTGATGATTAGATGTTTACATAAATTGCTTAAACAACTTATTATTGTTTATAGCAATTTTTTCTTAGAATAGAGTTAGAAAGTCGACGTTTTTTCCGAATTTTCCAACTTGTTTTCAACTTTTCAGTTAGAGCGAAGCAATTGAAGTTAACAGAAATAATTTTTTAAACAATTAATTATTATTTTTAACAATATTCTCTTAGAATAATGCTCGAAAGTTGCGGTTTTTTCTAGAATTTTCCTCTTTTTGTCCACTTTTCAATTAGAGTGAGGTGATAATTTATTCAAGTTAACAAGCAAAATTGTTTATATAATTGTTATTTTAAATAATATTCTCTTTGAATAATGCTAGAAAGTTGCAGTTTTTTCTGAAACTTTCAACTTTTTATTCGCTTTTCACTCAGGTAATAATTAATGCAAGTTAACAATTATAATAATATAAACAATTGATTATTGTTTATAACTATCTTGTCTTAGGTTAATGCTAGAAAGTTGCGCTTTTTTCCGAAATCTTCAGGTTTGCTTTGGGGCTGTCCATATACCACGTGGGCATTTTTGCTATAGTGTGATACACTCGTATCTCCCTCTACACCAAGTAACTGAGGGAGACACGAGTATATCACACTATAGCAAAAATGTCCACATGATATATGGACGGCCCCTTTGACTTTTTAGTTATGAACAAATAATAAATGAACATCAACAAGAATCATTTTTTAAATAGTACTTTATTTTTTTTTCAAAGTGAAGTTTTTTTTACTTTATCGCGAATGTTTTACAAATATTAATTTAAACAAAAAGTCTATCTTGCAGTTGAGATAAAAACAAAGGACGAAATAATTAGAAGTAGTTGGGAGGAGTGGGTCTATAAATAACTTGTAAAAATTTTGTTTCGAATTACAACACGAAGTTTATTGCAAAGCGTAAAAGAAAAATTTGGAATTGCACACATGTTACTATGAGCCCCCCCCCCCCACACACCCTGGAGAAAACATTTTGTCGTCTATGATAATATACATATATGGAGATTAAAAAGGCCTGAATCAAATAATTAACTTGCATTAATTTTTACCTCAATAAGTGAAAAGTGGACGAAAAGTTGAATATTTCAGAAAACATCGCAACTTTCTAGCATTACTGTAGAAGATAGTTATAAATAATACTTATTTATATAAACAATTATTTTTGTTAAATTGCATTGATTATCAACTCACTCTAAGCAAAAAGTGAACAAAAAGTTGAATTATTAACTCACTCTAAACGAAAAGTGCACAAAAGGTTGAATATTTCAGGGAAAAATACAACTTTTTAGTATTTATTATTCAAAGAGAATATTATTAAAAATAATAATCAATTATTTAAACAATTATGTTTGTTAACATGAAATAATTATTACCTCCCTCTAATGAAAATTGGACAAAAGTTGAAAAATTTTAGAAAGAACTGCAACTTTCTAGCATTATTCTAAGAGAATATTGTCATAAATAATAATAAATTGTTTAAAAAATTATTTCTAACTTTAATTGATTATTGCCTTGTTCTAACTGAAGAGTTGAAAACAAGTTGAAAAATTCGGGAAAAAACGGCGACTTTCTAACTCTATTTTAAGAGAAAATTGCTATAAAACAATAATAAATTGTTTAAACAATTTATGTAAACACCCAATTATCAGTGGAAAGTAATGCCGGGAATATTTAAAAAGTAATTGTTGATTTGTATTCTATGGCTAATTGTGAAAAGAAATGTTCAGTTTCAACTCGATTTACCTAATACACTCATCCCTAGGTTCTGGGCTAGGCTCGGGGGTAGACGGTCCAAAATCTAATGCTATTAAACTCCAGTTTGAACCGGATTTAAAGCGACGAGCGAGCA
>JBAGKK010370963.1:0-18731 GCA_037177015.1 Euceroptres primus
TGCGGTGCCAAAGGAGTCAAGCGCCCTTAGGAAAGGTATAAGGTATCATCTAAACCCGGAAATAACGCTGGGAAACGGCTATTTTAGTCTAAAAATGCGGACTAAAATAGTCGTTTTGCCATGCATTTTCCGGGCCAGGGCCCTTAAGAATATTCAGGAAAATGCCGTCTCGAAACGTTCCCAACATTCCACAAGGCTCGTCTCCCTAGGTGGTAAAGCAAATCATGTTGTAGGCTAGTATTCCTTGCTCTCGAACAATGTCGTGCATTGCAAATTTAAACATTAAAAGTGGCACAGTGTATTAGCAGATACAAAGCACGCTAATCGCGCAACGACCTCTTTCCTGGGGATCTTGTCGATGACCTCGACAAGATGTTCTCCATGGGTTTCGCAGTCTCTCAGTTCTCCAGCTGCGACTATGACGCTATAAATCCATCAAAGGCCTCGCTGGAAACCCTTAACTCATCTACACCTCGTTACAACACGCGACGATCCTGCTAATTACTGTTAATTTGCACGTGATGAAGTTCCAAACGATCCTAACGCTCTCTTAATAAATACCAAACCTGAACGAATAGACTAGATCCCCTCTCCCACACCCCTCTCACCATCTAACGATGAAAGCTTTATATCGAGGGACTAGGCCACGATTTATGTGAATCTAGTTTTTTCGAGTAGCAAATTAGATTTTCCTAGAAATCGGAGCAGCGCTTCGAAAGGGATCGAAATTATAAATCAGGGATTATTCTCCCTCCGGGAATTTAGGGCTATAAATTTATCTTAAAAAGGATTGATATTATTTGCTAGCGCCCTTCTAAGGGCAAGGGCAGATTGGATATAAATCACGATAATTATTTAATTATTGCTTTCTCCGCTTGTCTGACTGCTTGCTTTGAAAGTGATTAGCGGACCATATATCAAGGTCAGCTTAATCTCAGATTCCTAGTTCGAATTAATTTCTGAATTCAATATCGCTATCATTAATTAACTTTTAGTAGTTTCTAGATTTATTACTGCAAATTCATCGTTATAGATAATTTATTTGTATTGTGTAAGAGAAATGAATGCACACTCTTGTTTAATACCGTCTTTATGTTGCGGGGTTTGTGACGTATGACGACTGACGAGACTAGAAGTTCTTTCACCTGGAAACACAAATACTCAATTGTGGAAGCGCACTAAAAGCCTGGGATAAGCCGAGATTGCGATCTTACTGGTGAACCTACTCTGGTTTTGCCTGTCGTGTTATGCCGTTGTGTACACACCCGTTGACCTTTGGCTCGACCATTCCATCTGTTTCTCTGTTCTAACTCTAGTTCCTGATCCCCCGGCGGTGATGCCGTTTCATCGTGATCGAGGTCATAGATGTTACCCGTCACTTAGGCATAATGTAAGGAAGGTACTGAAAGGTCATACACATACGAATTAGAATTCAGCGCAAAACATGCTTTAAATTATTATCGCGCTTGTCGACCCAACGAAAAATCACTGATTCCCAACCAGATAGGCTTCGCGATCATATAACGTTTATCAAGTATCAGGCATTTCAGATTTATAATTTACTAAAATGATATTTCACAGAAACACAAATTAGAAAGTGAATTTCCCTATTTTTAGAGTCTTGAATAATTAATCTTCTCCATTGTCAATCGACTTTTACTGGTCTAGGATTTGTAAACTTAATTCCAACTTTCTCATTGTTTTAGGTCGTGGAGCACCGCGAGTGACCGCGGCTCTCGTTGGAGATGGAGAAGGTAGGTTGATCGCCACTCCGGTCCACAAGGAGAGCATAACCTCTCGCAGTAAAGAAGATCTAGCACAGGAGGCCGCTCTCGTGCTCCAGCAGGCCGATAGTGTGCATTGCGTGGCGCACGACAATCGGCGCCTGCCGGGCAGGTTCAGCACACTTCCGGTTCGTCGGAAAGAAAAGCGACCTGAACTTCCGCTTGACACGAGGCGCAGGAGTGAAGATCTCGGTGTCACGACCCAGAACTTGGGAGATACGCCCAAGCCAAAGAAGAAAGCGCTCGAGAGAAGTCACAGCGATGCGAGCGCGAAGAAGTTTAAGAATACGATTGCAAAACTCTTCTCCCCCAAATTAGAGAGGAAGATTAAACCCGTAAGTCGCAGCGCAAGCGACGCGGGCAGCAGTACCAGATCGCACAGAAAAAGGAGCGGAAGTGAAAGTGAAGGCTCGCATTTTGGAACCGCGAGGGCCAAGAAGCAACTTTCACCAATCATCGAAGCCTCGCCCTACGTCGATCAGCAACCCTTCCACTTTGGTAGTAAATCTGAAGTGAAGAAATCGAAGCAGGACGAGGGCAAACTGATTGAAGTCTCTCTCAGCAGACCTCCAAGGTCCCCTCGAAAGGACGAGAAGATTATTCCCATTTCCATCGAGCAAAGGAACGACGACAAGAAAGAGAACCAACGAACCCTCTCGTCAGAGGGGATAACGCAAAGTTCCTCTCCTGTAAATCGAAAAACAGACATTGACGAGGTTGACCAAGCTGGGAGGAACATGTTGCACAGCAGCAGATACGATCAGCAACACGGCGAGGAGTCCACGATTCACAAGATGATACATCGATTGTCGAATGATCGTTCGCCTCCTCCGCAACTCACAAGGACCATGGTTTCTCCAAGTCCTGGATTTGGCCACAATAATAACCGACCCTTCTCCTATACCAGACCCAACGAGTCCAGTCCCCCGTCACCTCAAAACGGGGTGATTTATGCCCAAGTGCAGTTAGACAAAAAGAAAGCTCAGAGGAGCCACTCTGACAGCGATGAAGGTCTCGGCCTCGACAGAAAGGACTCCTCAAGAGAAAACAGCCCTGCTGAAAAGGAATATCGACGAGCAGACTACTACACTACTGATCTGCGTCGGAATAATGAAATCAACAGCTTCAAATCCTGTTATGAAGAGGACCGAAAAAACACCACCCATTTCGGCGATTTTAGTACTAATGACTTCCTCAACAGAACTGCAGAACCCAAGAGGCTTCACGATTTCGATGAGATTGACCGGAATCTTTTTGACAAGCCGGAAAAGTACACCTCCACTGTTTTTGTTGATACCTCCAGTCGAGGTAGGGCTGACGGCATGGATTCCAGACGTAGAGACAGCACCGAGTTCTCAAGGTCTGCTGATCGAGGAATCTCAAGCAAGACTTCCGAGCTGAGTGCAAGGCGTGACCTCCTCGAATCTAGGATAAAGTCTCGGCTTCTTGCGGACGAGATGTTTGCTACAAAGAACAGCATCAATGTTCCCAAGAAAACCGAACACGAAATCATCGATAAACCCATCGTTCCCTCGCCCGTGACCCCGAATCGGGTCGCTTCACCGAAGCGCTACGCTGATACCTACATCACAGAAACGCGAACGAGTAGCAACGGGGAGAAATACATCTTCGAGAAGGAGATCCACGAGGACAATGGAAAGGTCTATGGTTACGAGAAAAAGATAAACAAGGTCCCCACTGATGCTTTTATTGAACCGGTGCCCAGAGAAGGATACACCGTAGAGACAAGGACGGACAAGTATGGGGATAAGTATATTGTTGAAACGCGCACTCACGAGGGTTTCACCGAAGACTTTAAACCTTTCCTGAGTGACAGGTCGAGGAACAGTCCTGAGGAAAGGTTTCAGAGAAGTATTCCGGAGGAACGTTTCCAGAGATCAACTAGCAGTCCCAAACCGAATTACCTCAGTGAGGAGCAGAGCCGCACCAGAGAGTCTCGAGACGATGTTCTCTCGTCGCCGATTGTGGTCAACAAATTTTCCGAGCGTAAATTTTCCAAAAGCGAGGATGTCCTCAACCGTCACCCAAGGCCCATCCGGGAGTCTTATGTTCCCAAGTCAAAACGGACTTTTGAGTCGATCCGAGGCCGAAGCAAGTCGACCCAGCGCCTGGATGAAATCGGGGAAAACAATAGAGTCAAATCGCTCAGGAATGAGTACTTGACCAGGTCTCATGAGAACCTCAGCACTGCAGATTACGTAAATGCAAGGGATGTTCGTCGTCCTTTGGGTTCAACCCTCAACGGCTACAAACAGAGATCGCATTTTGTGAAGCGTGACCTCGACGATCTTCGAGAAGGCCCGAACGATGATTACGATACCGACATCTCCCAAGTGACCAACAGCCAACTGGAATCTAAATACTACAAAGAGACTCGTACTACCCAGAGGTACCTCAAGAAGCAAGCTCTGCATGATGATTACGATAGCTCGCCTCCTCGTATAAGGATCGACCGCGGCGGGTACAATTCCAGCAGATACGACTCGGATACCACTGCTCGAGATTCAATCAGGTGTGAAACTCGATTCACTGATTCTACCCGTGGGATCAGGAAGGATTACAGGAACGTTGAAGATGATCCGAAGAAGCCACTACGGAGGTCTCGGAATCGATTAGACTATCTTGATGACTCCGATGCGAGGGAAAGTTCACGAGGAAAGATATCCAAGGGCAGATTGGAGACCTTTGATGAGCCGCCTTCGCGACCTCCTAGGGTTCATCACGAGAGTAAGACGCGACACATGCGTCACGAAACAAGAGGACATGTGGAACGTCGACATCGGGAAACTCGGCTTAGTGACCCGGATCGGAAAGATCGACTTGCAGATTCGGGAATTGAGAATGATTATCGGCGGGATTCTCAGGAAGCGGATAGGCGCGAACCTCTTGAGTCGGAGGATGAGGGATTCGCTACCTTGCAATTTATTAAGCATGAGAGGAGGCACACTGATAGAAATATGAATCTTACACCTTCCGAAAAGAGGAAGTATGATAAGTATGTTATTGAGAAATCGACGGTGACCTCGAAACCACCATCAGGTGCTGATAAAAAGTATGAAAAAAAAGCGGTTAAAAAGAGCGGCACAATGAGTAAAGTGAAGCAGTTGTTTAGCAAGAAGGAAAAAAAAGCTAAGGAGGAGAAGAATAAGAAAAACTTTAGGAGCAGTAATAGTGGAGCTCTGACCGACGATGAAGTGACGACAAGATACAGGGAATACCGAGGGGACCAGCTGCGAAGTGCCAGGAGTGCCCGTGACCTTGGAAGTGACATCAATCAGGTGAGTCTTTATTTGAAGGTTAATTTTAATTTTATTTTGTATTTATTAATTCGTACGATGTTTGCACAAATTCAGAAAAATACCAAAAGAATATAATTGAAATATTCGCAGAAGCAAAGAGTGTGTCTGGAACATGCGAAAACAATTTGCATAAGATGAATAGAACTGGGAATACTAATCGTGCCTCGTTCTGTTCTCCGACAAGTACTGCGTCATCTCTATCTATAATCGGCTAAAAAGAATAGGTGGTTCCGGAGCCCACGCTTAAAATACTTTAAAATTATTTATCTCGGAAAACAAAAAAAAATAATAAGAGTAAAGAATGAACCGACTTTCTTGTTCACATTTGACCCTGCAACCGCATGTTGTCGCATGGCTTGCTCATTGAATATGCAGCCTAGGTATGAAAGACCCTAAATGGAATTTTGTAACGGAACTTTTATATCGTTGAAGAAGAACTTCCTGTGTTACAAAACGTGGAAAAATGACTGCGCGACACGCTCGCCTGACTCTCGCGATTTCAAATCGTACCTCTTCTGCAGAAACTCAACTCCCTTCTATTTCTTTGCCTTGTTCGCATTCGAAAAGATTCAGATATTTATCAATAAATTTTGCTTTTTTACTTTATGGATGTGCAAGAGAGGGTATTTACGTAAAGCAATTACAGTATTTTTTCCAAGCTCAAAAGAACAATTACAAGTAAAAATAAAAAATTTTCCTTAGATAAAATCGCTCTAGCGTTTTACATTTCAGTGAAACAACTTGAGAATCAGCCAAATATGCAAACAATAAGTACCAAAGCATTGGCAAACTCGCGAGGTCTCACGGTTAGCTATTATCTGATTGCACAACTACGTTCCGAATAACAGGTGGTTTATATCTTGCAACGAAATGGTCAAGTGGTATTTGAATTTTAGTACAATTTCTGTTCAACAATGTAAACGCACACATGGGCAAAAGTGGCAATAATATCTCGCTCGATCCACGCCCAGGTGCCGAGATACACACTCAGATACCTCGCGAGGAGGTGAGGGTACTTTCACAACATCCGGTAAATAAAAAAGGATCGCAAAGAACCCATTAACTCCTAGGTGGTAATTAATAATAAATGCTCGTAAAAGATACCATTATCCTTTTTCCGCGATAGGGAATTACTTACAAGTCCAGAGACTTTCGTGAAATCCGTTTACTTCCCGCTGATTTTGCTCCCTGACTTTACACCCACGGAAATGATTTATTTCTATCAACTGCGTTTCGCCTGTACACAAACCTACTATCGTCGGTCGATTTATGTTTTTAAATCAGGGAAGTAATAAATAAGTCGATTCCGTAAGTGATTTACTTCGCTTGAGCCCGTAAAAAATATTTGACAGCTATATTTTGAAAAAAAATGAGGCAGGTAGGCAACTCCATCAGGCGTGGGTGACACAACCGTTAGGTTTTTAACGTTTTGAACGTGGGAAAAAATGGCTGAAGTTGCATTAACATTGTACAATTTCATGAATTTGCTTTTCTTCATATGTTACGGTCTGCGAGGAAAGGGACCTTAGGTTGACAAAAATCGATTTTCAAATTTTTGTACCAATCGACAGTTTTTGAGTTTTTCTTTTACTAGAAATTATCAAAAAAATTTCCCATCATCAATTACGCTTGTAATTAAACTGTAAAGTGCGCCCCGCCACTGAAATAGTCTCGCTCGTGTCCAACTTCGAACGCTCGCCGTGTAAAATTGGCTTTATCAACCTAAGGTCCCTTTCCTCGCGGACCGTCACATATAAAGATCAGGATTAAGGTGGCTAGATGGCGCTGACTAGACCACCACGAATAAGCTGACTCAGTGTACCCCAATGTTGAGATAGAGTCACTAGTAAATTTTTTATTTTTACCGTGAAAGGAAAGGGAAGAGGAAAGGAAAGGGAAGAGGAAACGACAGGAAAAGAAAGAGGAAAAGCAAGAAGAAAGAGGAAAGGAAAGAGAAGAGAAGAAGGAAGCAACGGGAATAGGAAACGAAAAGGAAGAGGAAAAGAAAGGAAAGAAAAGAAAATGAAACTGATGAAGTATGGAAGCTGATTACATATGATAGGTGATGTGGTTTCTGAAGATTCTTGGTATGCAGAGCCCACACCTCCTGTACATTGCACCCACAAGCTGACCTATACAGAGAAATTTGCACACGTACATCCATTTGTACTACTCTAAGCTCTCCCAATCTATCGAAAGTTCACTTCACACTAATGGCATTTGCTCTACGACGCGTCTGATCTATTGCTCTAGCGGGGCATTAGAATTTATTAGCTCGCTTCGCTCGGGCGTGTTCGTGTCTCTATACGACGACTCGGATACTGGATTGAGTTGGCCGATATTGACTTTCCAGATCGCTACCGATAAAACTGTTTACATGCACCACGGAAACGATCGCGCCGGACAGCCTACCACCCTCGCACGATCGGCCAATTTTCCATTTTTTCCCCCTGCGAGCAACCAAGCGGTCGCACGATCCGTTAACGCGATTGCCCGAGAAATGGTGCTCTAGAGTCCCTGAGTTCAGATGTCGAATGAACAACTTTTTGCCCCCGGCTTGACTGTCTCTTCGTTCGATTAAGACTCTTCCGGATAAAGGAAGCACTAAACTGGTATTCCCTAGATGTTATATGATCTCCTGTTATTAGGGAAAAAAGATTGAAATAAACACTGTTTACCTGTTTGGATTTTCTCACATTACTAGCTTTCTAAAAATACCAAGCGAAGCCATCAATCTGAAGCTGCTTTTTATGCAGGTAGTTAGAATTCCAGAGAGAATGCAAAACGCGACCGGTGCATTCTCGTGAATCTTGAGATGCCAAATCGAGAGTCTGCATACGCGTATCCTTGCGATCATTGCGAAACGAAGGACGAGAAGGAGGCTGAGAAGTCTGGAATACACTCGCATAGTTGCAAAGTTAGATGCACTTTGCTTTATAGTAGGCGGACCATTCACACCTCCACTGGCATAGAGGGCTAGGTCGCTATAGGTTGTGTTAGGTTGAGATGTAGATGGGACTATACCTTGGAACTGGATCGCATTCCCGCTCCGTGGGGCATAAAACCGTTGAGATAATATTTCCAGATAGGTTATTTATTGATATCTTGCAGCTTATGGTGCCTTAGCTTCATGTTCTATGCCGCGCCATCGCTGAAGCCTTTCTTGCGATCGCATAATACTGCTCCTTCGAATCGTCGTTCAGGATTCTGGTCTAAGATCTCGTCCCGCGATTATTCGACGCGTCGATGATTACAAGGCGAGATGAACGTTTAAATTTCATTAAACCACCCTCCGACATTTCGCATCTGCGTTCGACACGACGTGACTGCTACCGAGATGTTTATATCCCTCTTTTAAATTTAAATCAATTCTAGATTCAAATTTTAAGAATGGAGATAAAACGATAAAATTATACACAGAAAATTCAATTACTATAACTCTAGCCGACCTTTCCCTATTTTCGATGCAGAAAGACATTTCTAGTAGAGAAAGGAACTCAGACGATTCGCGTCACGTGTCTTGGAGAATTAGATAAACAGTGAAACGCTCTATAATTGTTGCAAATTCCATGCAGGTTCGACATTCGCTTCCAGGTGTAGATCAAACGAGATCTTCCTGATCGAATTTGTCCTCGCGTGTTACCTGTCTAAGTTTGCCCACTTTCCCTTGAAACGTGCTCTCGAGATATCGTGTAGGTTTGGGTGTAGGTGTGAAATGTAGGCGCTTTAATGTGTTCCTGCACGAAATCCTTTCTGCACTATCCGCGTCACCGACTAGGATACAAAAGAAGCAGACTTTCCAATTTCCGAACATGTTTGCCTCTCACTTGCTACGTTCAAAAGCTTCCAAGTATCGAGAATATCACTTTGAAATCTCCTAAACGCTTTTGAATTAGATCTTGACAAGAGGTTGGACACAGTGGAAAATGGGAGTTCGAAGATGATAGTTGTAATTAATAACCTGTTACTGATCCATGATAAAAAATGGCAAAAGTGATCATCAAGACTTATCACAGAAAGAAAAGGATGATTTACACCTTTCGACATTAGTTTGCAATGACTCTGAGATCTACAATGTCCAGAAAAGGTTAACAGCATGCAATGGCGGCATCGTGCAAGTAGCTTTGAGGCTGGTCGTTTATACCGTACTTGGAAAGTGTGTTACGTGGTGATTCTTTTTTTGCCTTGTACGCGCGTCGCCATCGGGCATTTACATAGACGAATGTACCTGTCCGCCGGTTAAGGCTCGCGAATAGAAATACACGGCGATCGATCGCGAGAAAAATTCATTGCGAAAGTGGGTCCGATCGGGAATCATATAAGGCTCGGTAGAACGATGACTCCTCTGTACGCAAACGTGGCCAGATCGAGCCTCGTGAGATCATTAATCCTCCACCGTAATTAACCACTCTCTGTCAATGCAAAGATTGGCGATAGGTTTCTGCTCGGGTTTATGTATCTGTCAGGTACTGGAAAAGCAGAAAATTGTTGAGAGAACTGGATAGATTCTTTAGAAAAATTTAGTTCGTGATAAGTAATTCCAGGACAATACTTTCGAAAACGATTCTTCTCAAGACTTCCAAAAGGCTTCCAATGACATCTATTTCCGTACGGATCTCTTTGAAAATCTGAGGAAGACTTGTTCCGTGATGCCTCGTTTTGTTTATTCTAGTTTGTCGATATCTTAAGCTAAAGGGATTCCATTATTAATTCCAATTCTTAATTGTGGAGCAGATTATCCGCTGCCTTTTAAAGAGTATCATCTACAGAATAATTAACGTCTTTACGAGAACAAGACACCCCGCTACTAATGTGGGCAGGGCTCGAGGAGAATGTCATGTTAGGAGTGACAAACGGGATACCTCTTCCTTCATAGAATTATTGCGAAGATTGTAAAATTGTAATTAGCATCTCGACGTTTCTCTTGTATTACATGGGTGGTCCAGATAAAGAAGCCTTGCTGCCAGTGACATAACACCAGTAGCGTACATTATGCTTCAATAACACTTTGATCCGGCTATATTACACTAGTAAAGCTGCCTCTTACTCGCTGCAAGACCTTCGATAGGCCAGACTCGCTATAGTTCGCGATAAGGCGTGCATATGGTGCTGGATTCTTGTAACCAACTGAATCAAGATCCGTCATTATTCTCCCTGTCTTTTATATTATACCCACGGCACGGTCTCGACTCGATGACGAGGCATTCAAACTGTCTCGAGGCAAGGCCGTTGCGAAAGCTGCTTTAATCTCCAGGAGACGGGTGTGGCCACTTTATTCTATCTTGATTTAGCAAAATTCCTCGCGGAATGAAAAACAATATTTAACGTTCAACGAACTTTATGCGTCCTCCGGTTTATCCGATGAATGGCGGAATTTTATAATTAGAAGGAAAACTGGCTTTTTTCAAAATTTCGTACACAGTGAATAATCTAGTTCAGAGTGGGTGTTGTAGACAAAGTGAATAATCTCGTTATTAATGAATAATCTCGTGAATAATCTCGCATAGAACTCGTTAGTTTAATGAATTTAAACTACATTTCTTTGGAAGATTTGATTATTTGCTACCTACCGAAGAAGTAAGAGTGACTGGCGGAATCTTGAGATCAGTCTTGCAAAAATTCTCATCTACAGTAACAGTTAAATTATGTGTAATGGCTGTTCCCAAAGGCACGATGGTCACGTTCGCACTCGATGCCCTAACAGCTTGTATCTGATTGTTAAACTCTCAAAAGGTCGAATCGGCTTCAGGACCCGGTCCTGATTCCTTTGTATGTGCTGTATATTTCAAGTATCTTATATTCACGTACAGGGCTTGAGCACGATGTTCAACCTGATGTATAATCCGCTGATTCTTTGATGACCTACTTGGCAAGGTCGCATTATCGAGTCTCGGGAACGAATCAATTCGTTAGGATTCGAGGATAAATTCTTTATTATTTATCTCAAGATCTCTTATAAAATGCCATTTAAGAATAAGAGTATTTTCTAGTACAATGAAAGTTCTGGATCTAATCAATCAGTAGTCACAACTACCCAGATATTTTATTTTACTAAAAAGTGTTTACAAATTTCTGTGAAAGATCGAGACGTTTAATTGCCTGAAGTTGCATCAACTGCGATTAAAGGATTAAGGTCGGTTGAATAAGATTGCACAAAATGCTGGACAATAGTTCATTGTTATTTTTCCGGTTGTCTTTGCTTTCTCAGATTGTTATCGCAAGATGTAGCTTTCAAATGCGAATCCAATTGACGATTGAAGCCAATCGATTAGCGTTGTGACTAAATGCATCTTCATAAGCATTATGCATCAGAAAAAGGTCTGCTTGCTGGACCTAGTAGTCTTACTCAAGAAAGGATCAGACTTACCACCTTGCCCTAGATATATTTAATTGCTCCTTTTTTTACTTCGTTGGGTGCTTTCCTTGAAAGGACAGAATACGAGAGAGGTTAAGGACCACTCGAATAAGATTATTACGCCATCAGGTTCTCCATATTGGAAATGTACTGAATAACTCCCAGGAGCGACGGTTGCGAAAGGCAAACAATCGCGCAGTCGGATAGCAAAGACGAAGGTGCCACGAAGGAAGGAAAGAACGGCCGGTGAGCGCAAGGTGTCTATATAGTGAAATAAAATAAAGGTCGAATCGGTTTACCGTTTACACCGTGCGGAACAATACCACACAATCGGCGGCTCTCTGCTATCGATACTTATCGAATTTCACGGCTCGTACGAACGAATCGAACTGCACGATCTGCCAATACAGACACCGAACGGTATCCAGTGAAAAATATGGACCCCAACGTTGCACATTGAATTCTTGTATATTATTAAACCAACTCAGGAGATCATTGACCCCCCCCCCTTCAACACCAAACCTCTCCTTGAAATATCTTCTCAACCTGGGGTTTCAAAAAGTTAGATACTTATTCATCAAAGGTGCAGAGGGGATAATTTTTTATTAAGCCCTTAAACTTCATTAGGAAACAAAATAATTATCCACTGCAGACGAGGTTTTCTACTTTGCCTCACAATTCTCGGTTTTCATCATCTTTTAAACATTTTCAACATCTCTTGGCATTGTTGGGATAGGAAACATCATAGCAGGTTTGCAGTTTACAAATTACAATGTCGCTCGCCGTTCGCTGTGACGTCACTGGGCACGGGGCATAATGTAGACAGACACCTGTGCCGTCCACAATCGCCCAAGGCGCCACCGTCCTGCCTGCCAAGGCACGAGAGTACACGAGAGTACACCGAGGAACACGAGTGCTCGATCATTCGTGAATACTAGTGCCAACTTCCACACTCGTAAACACACTCAAGCATTCAAAGGAAAACACACACCCGCCTAACCAACATACCCTGAGAGCCTCACTTTCAGTTTCATTCTTGTGATAAGAATGAATTGTGGTTAATTGTGGACAAATAAATAATTAACAGTCCATGCGAACTGTGGATGGATGCACCATCACCACCACCATCACCAGCACCACCATTTCTTCAGTGGTCTCACCTGACAACCATTGATTTAATTCTTCAAGGTGTCAAGATCGATTTACGATGCGACATGAATGCCATTAGCTGGCGTGTGCATAACTCATTTCACTATGGAGCCAGTTGATACCTCGTACATCGCTTTCTCACCAGAAGGTGTTGTCTAGGCGTGGCAGATTCGCGATGTTGTCCTCCCCCTACGACACATCCGCATACTAAAAGAAATTGGAATATTCATCGAGAGTAGATAATGAATCAAAACTTTGAGCAGAGAAACAATCACAATGATCCACGATACCATCATTCCTAAAAATCTATCCTTATTTAAAGTGATAGTGTAATTTAAGTGTAATTTAACAATCAAAATTACATAACATGAGGAAGGAAATATTGCATCTTTGAGAGTCCACTTTGTAGGCAAAGTATTGCAAGAAAACTGACTCGATGAAAGGCAAGAGTGGAGGTATAATTAGGAGGAGAATTTATTATTTGTGGAGGACGAAATTTCTCGGTTGGTACAAAGTGAGAAATTTTACGAGCATCCTTTCATTCCCGAGAAATTCTTGGCTACAAGACCGTTCCCAGGAATATTAACGAGAATGTTTCTCGCTATTTTTCGTGGGGAATTTGCACATTGCTACATAGGTGGGTACTCATTATAGTCGCTCGTCGGGTCGTTCCGCAGCCCTTTGATTATGCGCTCGCGCATCTGTGCGCGTTGTAAACACAAACCTCGCTTATGGTCGCCGGTTTTATAAAGAGGCTGCCGGTAGAAATCGAAAGTGGATTCTTGAGATTCGCCATACAGGGAACGCCAGTTGCGTGAACCTGACTCGGACCCTATATGGAACCCGTGGGTCCGCGGAACTATAGCTCTAGCCCTCTATTCTCTACTGATTCATTCACCGTGTGACTTTTCCCTCTAAGCCCTCATTTTGACTTATTTGATGCAATTGTATTAGAAAAACTTTTTTCGTCTTGTAGACGAACAATAGTTGCATCACTTATCCCCTTCTGTCCGTCCACGTATTCAACAATGGTAATTTTTTTTGTTTAGTCAACAGTCCTAAGACGGGTTTGATGCCGTTTTCCATTCTATCCTATTTTGATCATTTCCTCGGCATTGGCTAATTTAGACTCTAACCAATTTTGTAGTCTAGGATACTGAAACAAATTTTGCCAAAGTTCAGAAACTTTGGGCATTTGCTGAAAGTGCAGAAACTGAAAAGTGGGTCGAATAGCCCAGATTTATGATGGCATTAAATAAAAATTGATTAAATACTGCAAGAAAGGTCTGACCAATTCCGAAACAATTCTGAAGAAGTTCTCTTTCTCAAGTATCATTATCAGATCAGGTTGTGAGAGTAACAGCCAAACTCGAGTCATTACGCAACGGTCGACATTTTATTAGCACAGTCGGGCTCCGAAAGATGCAAAGAACATTGGGAAATGCTGCTGAGGAATTTAATAAGGAATAATAAGATATAATGACGATACCTCTGAAGCAAATGAAGCATAACATTGATTTCGTACCGATTCCCATTGTTTGTCAATGAGTCGAAGCTAATTCAACTGACCTAAGCTAGCTATCGAATTGAAAGTGAGGTCTGACTTTGATGATATTCATCAGGTCCTGTGCTCCTTCGAATCCCGTGAGAAGCGGCTCCGCTCAGTGGGATCTGTTCCAATAATATTTGAATGGAACAACCGCTATGGGTTACATAATTAGCCACCGAACCGGGTCTTAAACTTTCGACACGGTTTAAGTTTAAGCACCTACATCGAAAGGAAATACACGCTTTCACGTCAGTTTTAATTAATCAAGTACTAATGGATTTTTCTCTCGACTTCTATAAGGAAATGATCCATAGCCCGCAATTTGACGATTAAAAGTCCTATTAGTTTACAATTCATGATAAAAGAAATAATCTCTGGCTTTAATGAATAATCAACCGGTTTATTTTGATAAATAAAAGGAGGTTCTTACACAATATGATTAATTAAATGTTGTTCTAATTAGTTGCGTGATGTGTTGCTCGAGTGGAGTAATCAAGGAAGCGGTTATTGTAGATTGCAATTTTTTGCTTACCACATTCTCTTATCCTATGTTTCCTATTCCTTTTTTTTTCATTTCTCTATTTTCATGTTTGGTTAAAGTTACCTTAATCAGAGTCTCATTTCAAGAATCGTGTCGAGTTTTCACCACTGAAACAACTTCCTGGACAATTTGTCTTGATATGCCTCCATTTCAGTCAAAACCACCATAAAGGCGGTGGTTTTCGACCGATAAAGATAATTTCTTGGAAAATGTCCTCTCTGCGGTCAAGTCCGCAATTTCGACTTATTATTTTCTGAAACATTCTACATAACTGAAACATTATACAAAGCTATTTTAGTCGCTCTTGCACAATTCTCATGCTACCTAGACAACCCCTTGTGATCACTGCCAATCATCCGTCAACTTTTACTTAACCAAAGAGTGGAAGGCAATACGTAAATAACACCTTTTTACTTAAATAGAGTATATTCAAATATACATAAAACCAAAATAAGCTTTATTAAAGACAGGTTGAAGTCATACAAGTTTGCAACTTACCGTTGTATACACGCAAACCATATATGGTGCATTGAGGTAGTGGTCACTTCGTGTGGGTAACTTGCCACCATGTTTATCTCGGTCACGGTGACTCCGTGAAAGTGAGAGCCGTCCCTCCAATACGCCAGGTATTATACGTGTAACCTACACATGCAAGCAATTCTCTGCGTTTGAGTGAGCCCTGCGTAATCTATGGGGTCGTACGCAGAGACCGTGGTCAGGTGAGCATGTGGCCTGTGTAAAAATAATTTACCGTTTGAGCCAAATGAGAGTCATACCAACTGCAGTGAGACCTTTTCGTCAAAGCACAATGATAGTGGATATTTTTTTAAATGATCAACTATAGTTTCCATAAAAATCTACTACGCAGCCCTAAATGATATAGATATCTACTGCGCAGTCTTAAATGGTATAGAAATTTACTGCGCATACATAATCGGTATAGAAATCTACTGCGCAGACGTAAATGATATAGAAATCTACTGTGCAACCGTAAATGATATAAATATTTGCTGCGCAGCCATAAATGTTATGTAGATCTACTGCGCAGTCACAAATGTTATAGATATCTATTGCGTAGTCATAAGAATTTAGAAATTTACTGCACAGCTATAAATGTTAAAGAGATCTACTGCATATCCATGGGTGTTGTAGAGATCTGCTGAGCAGGAATGAATGTTAAGAAGATCTACTGCGCAGTTATAGATTTTAAATAGACCTATTGCGCAGTTATACATTTTAAAGAGATTTACTGCGCAGTTATAGATTTTAAAGGGATCTACAGCACAGTTATAGATTTTAAAGAGATCTACTGCACAGTTATAGATTTTAAAGAGATCTACTGCGCAGTTATAGATTTTAAAGAGATCTACTGCACAGATGTTGGTGCCAAACTAGTCAACAGGATTTTATTTTGAATAAACTACAAAGATAGGAGATTCCTCTTTGAGAAATCTGCAGTTCTTCGCTGAGATTTCTGCATCAGATTGAGCCAGTTTGAAAAATAATATGCTAGAGCCAAACGAGATTCACACCGAGTGCACAGTGAGACACTTCTGTCAGTGGTGTATCACGTGCCGGTTATACGGCTCACTGAACATGAAAACAGAGAACAAAGAGTCACCAGGAGCAGCACCAAATTCCTCGCTGAAGGCTCCAATTATTGTGAGAGATGTCTCCAGCCAGAGCTTGGAGTCATGAGAGTAAGGAAAACAAAGAAGAATCGCCGACAAGCTGAGATCATCTCACTCCTGCTCAAAAATAAGTTGGAAAGTGTCCTGGAGCGTAAATTCCTGTAATTAGCTTATCGTAGGCTATGCAGCTCCATGACAATAACGCGGAAGAAGCGAGGTTATGTATACAATGTCACGTAACCTAGGTGCACAAGGATTTTCCTTTGTTAGAGAATGCCACTTGTTTTTAGAAGAAGGGACAAAAAACCTAAGACATAAAATCAGCTACTAGGATAAAAAATCACAAGCAATCTAGCTATCTCAGTAGAATAAAAGATTAGAAAGATTAATCACTACACAGTAGGGTGGTCTAAAAATGCATTGAAAAATTTTTGTTTTGAATTTTCATACTCTCACCCCCGAAATTTGTTTAAATCCACAAAAAAATTAATGCGCTTTTTTTTGAAAAAGAAAAATGATATTTAGAGGTTCCGCAAGTCCCATGAAGTTTAAGGGGTTATTGATACTTTTAATTTAAAAAATTTGAATGCCTTACAAAGTAAGTTTTGAGAAATCTTTAGAAAAATTTTCATGTAATAATATTCATTTTTTTTGGCATAACAGCCGGTGGCGTGGACGGCTTGGTGGCGTGCGGTGAGCAAGATTTCTCGAGACTGGATCATTTGTAAGCAAAAATACCATGGATTTAGAAAATTTATTAGTTTCGCGGGTCCCTGATCGAAGAATTTTTTATTTTCATATATACTTTTTTTCATTCTCAAAATAAACGCTTTTTTTAGGTAAAAATTGAGTTTACACTTCTAATGTCCGCCATTTTGTTTCCGATTAAGTTTATCCAAAATCTTTCGATCAGAGACCCACGAAACTCGTATATTTTCTAAATCCATCGATGGCATAACGCCATCGGCTGTTATGCCAAAAAAAAATGAATATTTTTACATAAAAATTTTATAATGAACTATAATGCATAATTTTATAATGCATTACAATTTTTTTAAACGTATCAATAAATCTCTGAAAAAAATCGCGAAAAAGTGCTTCTTTTTAGCCTGCTGACTGCCACTAACTCAATAAGAAAAAAAGACGTCTTTGTAAATTTTATTCAAAATCGTCAATATTAGGTGAATCGAGTTGAAACTTGAAATTTCTCTTCATAATTAGCCATAGAATACAAATCAAAAATTACTTTTTAAATATCACCCCCATAAGTCTGTTTTATAGGGTCCCAAAAAAGCCCTATAAGTGAAAAATTGTGTTTTTCAAGTTCTTGGCATTAATTATTATTTTTCTGCCGTTTTGTTTAGTACAAATTTCTAATACTGATAATTAGATGTTTAAATGCATTTTTTATTTAATAATGATAATTAGATGTTTAAATAAATTGTTTAAACAATTTATTATGGTTTATAGCAATTTTCTCTTAGAATAGAATTAGAAAGTCGCGGTTTTTTCCGAATTTATCAAAATTTTTCAACTTTTCAGTTAGAGCGAGGCAATAATCTATTAAAGTTAACAGAAATAATTGTTTAAACTATGTATTATTATTTATAACAATATTCATTTAGAATAATGCTAGAAATTTGCAGATTTTACTAAAATTGTCCACCTTTTGTCAAATTTTTAATTAGAACGAGGTAATTATTATTTCAAGTTAACAAAAATATTTGATTAAACAATTATTAATATTTTAACTTTAGAGCGAGGTAATAATTATTTTAATTCAGCAAACCAAATTGTTAAAATAAATTATTATTGTTTATAACTATTTCCGTCTATATTAATGCTAGATAGTTGCGGTTTTTTCTGAAATTGTCCATCTTTTGTCCAATTTTCAATTAGAGTGAGGTAATCATTATTTCATGTTAACGAACATAATTGTTTAAACAATTTATTATTATTTACAATAATATTCTCTTTGAATAATGCTAGAAAGTTGCGTTTTTCTGAAATATTCACGATATTCAACTTTTTGTCCACTTTTCGCTTAGAGTGGAATAATAATTAATGCAATTTAACAAACATAATTGTCCTAGTAATTCTAGGAAGTTGCGGTTTTTTCTGAAATATTCAACTTTTTTCCCGGTTTTTACTTAGTGAGATAATAATTAATGCAAATTAACAAACAAAATTATTTAAACAATTGATTATTGTTTATAACTATATTCTCTTTGAATAATGCTAGAAAGTTACGCTTTTTTCTGAAATCTTCAGTTTTGCTTTGACTTTTCAGTTATAAACAAATAATAAGTGAACATCAACAAGAATCAATAGTACATTTCGATACGTGTGTGAGAGGTGATTATTTAGCGCACGAGACGTTTTTCGCACGAGCGAAGCGAGTG
>JBAGKK010371167.1:0-18730 GCA_037177015.1 Euceroptres primus
TTTTGACCCTTTTAGGTTAGAATATCTCGAAAACTGAGGGTGATGGAATTTTTCTGAGGTCAGATTCGGATTCAGCGTAGCAAAAACCTTCGGGTATAGTAGGTCTGGTCTCTGGTTCTGAGAATTGTTGGCCTGTGTAATCTTTAGAATCAAGTGCACGATTTATCTAAGGCTACTTGAAATGAATTTGATTCATTCTGTTAAAAGGTAAGCATCTCTCTAATGTCTAAAAAAGAGTATCAAACTAACAAGGCATGAAAAAGTCTGACGAGGGAATTTATAATTTTATAATTATTTATAATTATTTATATTTTTTCCAGGAAGTATAAGTTAAGATTATGAAAATGGTCCCTCTTGATTAAATGATTAAATTTCCCTCTTGAAAAATGTTCAATTATATATTTCGTATTGCTTCGATAACTAATTTTTTTTTAATCAAGGCTATAAAAACTTTTTGTGTTTTTTCTACTTTTTTGCTTAAAAAGCGTGGATCTCTAAAACTTACTGAATTATAATTTTATTTTTATCATTTAGTCATATGTATATATTTTTACACAAAGATAAATTTCTGCACGACTAACACAGCAACTATTAAAATACTGATCAGTTACAAAAAATTAAAAAATTTACGAGATTTTTAATTCTCACAGGTGGCAGCTATTCTCATAGAAAACAAGGCGTCAATTAAAGCCACAACGAAGAATGGATTTACACCTCTACATATTGCTGCTAAGTATGGAAACATAAATGTTAGCAAAATTCTTTTGCAAAAGGAGAGCAAGCTTGACGCACAAGGAAAGGTTCGTTTGGGTCACTTTCATTTTTTTATATTGGAAGCAAAAATAAATTTTTTAAAATTAAATTTAATAAACCAATTTTTAGAATAACATCACTCCTTTGCATTTGGCTTGTCACTACGATCATCCAAACGTCGCACAATTATTGTTAGAAAAGGGAGCATCTCCTCATCTTGCTTCTCAAAATGGTCACACACCTTTGCACATTGCAGCTCGAAAAAATCAGGTAATATTTTATAATTTATCGCCTTCATTGATTAATAAATTACTTCCAGAGACTCAAAAAATATTTTTGGAGGCTTTACTGCCTTTCCTCAATCGTTCAATTTTCAATCAATTAGAAAAATGTAAAATAGGTAATATATTTCTTTTTCTTCTTTAAATTGATCGTAAGACCGAACAAAGTTCACAAATTTTTTTTTAATTTGTGAGACTTTTATTTTGGATTTATTTCATTTCTAATTTCGATTGTATTTTTATTTGACTTTTATTTTGGATTCATTCAATTTATTCCATTTCATTTATAATTTCTATTATATTTTTATTTGACTTTTATTTTGGATTTATTCAATTTTTTAAATTTATGTTTTATTTTAAATTTATTGAATTTCTAATTTCTATTATATTTTTATTTGACTTTTATTTTGGATTTATTCTATTTCTAATTTCTATTATATTTTTATTTGACTTTTATTTTTGATTTATTCCATTTCTAATTTCTCTTATATTTTGAGTTGACTTTTACTTTGGATTTATTCAATTTCTAATTTCTATTATATTTTTATTTGAATTATTTTAGATTTATTCCATTTCTAATTACAATTATATTTTTTAATTGACTTTTTTTTTAAATTTGTGAGACTTATATTTTGGATTTATTCCATTTCTAATTTCTATTATATTTTAAAATTTTTTTTTTAAATTTGTGAGACTTTACTTTGGACTTATTCTATTTCTAATTTGTATTATATTTTTATTTAACTTTTATTTTGGATTCATTGCATTTATAATTTCTATTATATTTTTATTTGAATTATTTTAGATTTATTCCATTTCTAATTTCAATTATATTTTTGAATTGATTTTTTTTTTAATTTGTGAGACTTATATTTTGGATTTATTTCATTTCTAATTTCTATAATATTTTTTTTGTATTTATTCTATTTCTAATTTCTATTATATTTTTATTTGACTCTTATTTTGGATTTACTCCATCTTTTTAATTTATGACACTTTTATTTTGGATTCATTCCATTTATAATTTCTATTATATTTTTATTTGAATTATTTTAGACTTATTCCATTTCTAAATTCTATTATATTTTTTAATTTTTGACTTTTTTTCATTTTTGAGACTTTTATTTTGGATTGATTCAATTTCTAATTTCTATTATATTTTTATTTGACTTTTATTTTGGAGTTATTTCTAATTTCTATTATATTTTTATTTGACTTTTATTTTGGATTTATTCCATTTCTAATTTCTATTATATTTTTATTTGACTTTTATTTTAGATTTATTCCATTTTTTCAATTTATGAGACTTTTATTTTGAATTTATTCCATTTATAATTTCTATTATATTTTTGTTTGACTATTATTTTAGATTTAGTCCATTTCTAACTTGTATTATATTTTTATTTGACTTTTATTTTAGATTTATCCCATTTTTAAATTCTATTATATTTTTTAATTCTTGATTTTCTTAAAAATTTATGGAACTTTTATTTTGGACTTATTTCATTTCTAATTTATATTATATTTTTATTTGACTTTTATTTTGGATTCATTGCGTTTATAATTTCTATTATATTTTTATTTGAATTATTTTAGATTTATTCTATTTCTAATTTCTGTTATATTTTTTAATTTTTAATTTTTTTTAAATTTGTGAGACCTTTAGTTTGGATTTATTCTATTTCTAATTTCCATTATATTTTTTTGGATTTATTCTACTTCTAATTTCTATTATATTTTTATTTGACTTTTATTTTTTATTTATTCCATTTCTAATTTCTCTTATATTTTGAGTTGACTTTTACTTTGGATTTATTCAATTTCTAATTTCTATTATATTTTTATTTGACTTTTACTTTGGATTTACTCTATCTTTTTAATTTATGACACTTTTATTTTGGATTTATTCCATTTACAATTTCTATTAAATTTTTATTTGAATTATTTTAGATTTATTCCATTTCTAATTTCTATTATATTTTTTAATTTTTTTTTAAATTTGTGAGATTTATTTTGGATTTATTCCATTTTTAATTTCTATTATATTTTTATTTGAATTATTTTAGATTTATTCCATTTCTAATTTCAATTATATTTTTTAATTTTTGGCTTTTTTTCATTTGTGAGACTTTTATTTTGGATTTATTCCATTTCTAATTTGTATTATATTTTTATTTGACTTTTTTTTAGATTTATCCCATTTCTAATTTCTATTATATTTTTTAATTTTTAATTTTTTTTATTTGTGAGACTTTTATTTTGGATATATTCTTTTTCTAATTTCTATTATATTTTTTTTGGATTTATTCAACTTTTAATTTCTATTATATTTTGATCTGACTTTTATTTTGGAAGCATTCCATTTATTTCCATTTATTCCATTCCAATTCCAATTTCTATTACATTTTTATTTGACTTCTATTTTCGACTTATTCTATTTCTAATTTCTATTATATTTTTTACTTTTATTTTGGATTTTTATTCCATTTCTAATTTCTATTATATTTTCATTTACTTTTATTTTGGTTTTATTACATTTCTAATTTCTATTATATTTTCATTTACTTTTATTTTGGATTTATTCCATTTCTAATGTCTATTAAATTTTTATTTGACTTTCATTTTAGATTTATTCCATTTCTTATTTCTATTATATTTTTATTTGACCCCCATCTTGGATTTATTCCATTTTTTTCATTTATGAGACTTTTATTTTGGATTTATTCCATTTATAATTTCTATGATAATTTTATTTGGCTTTTATTTTGGATTTATTCCATTTCTAATTTGTATTATATTTTTATTTGACTTTTATTTTAGATTTATCTCATTTCTAATTTCTATTATATTTTTTAATTTTTGATTTTCTTAAAAATTGGTGAGCCTTTTATTTTGGACTTATTCCATTTCTAATTTCTATTACATTTTTATTTGACTTTTATTTTGGATTTATTCCATTTCTAATTTCGATTATATTTTCAATTTTTATTCAATTTTTGATTTCCACTCTAATTATTTTCAGATGGATACAGCTTCTATTTTATTGGAACATGGAGCAAAAGCGAATGTCGAATCGAAAGCTGGCTTCACTCCGCTACATTTGAGTGCTCAGAAAGGACATTACGATATGACAAATTTGCTTATCGAGCATGGAGCTGACCCTAATCATAAAGCGAAGGTAAGACTCAGAAAAAAATAAGATTAATTTTTACTTTAAATTTCACGTACTTATTTTTAACATAGTTCGTTTATAAATAAAACTCACTTTTGATTTGAAATTTAAATAACTTTGGCAAATAGAAGAAAAAACAATATCTGTTATCCAATTTTGTAAAATAATAATGTGAATTCTGATATCAAGAAACTCGTATCTTTTTTTGTTTTGCAGAATGGACTCACGGCTTTACATTTATGCGCCCAAGAAGATTTTATTAGAGTAGCTTCAATTTTAGTTAAGAATGGTGCTAATATCGAAAATCAGACCCAAACTGGTTATAGGCCGATTCACGTGGCCGCCCACTTTGGAAATTTGTCAATGATACGCTTTTTATTGAAACATAATGCTGAAATCGATGTTAGAACTAATCAAAAGTATACTCCACTGCATCAAGCCGCTCAGCAAGGACATGCCCATGTAGTCTCTGCTCTTATTGAAGGAAGTGCTTCGCATAGAGCTCGTACAAACGTAAGTTTACTTCTAAATCCTAAAAAAAACAAGTCTTTTTCCATACAATTCAATTAGAACAATATCTCTTTTATCTTCCTTTTTTCCGTATATTATTTTTCAATTTATGTGTTTATTTCAGGATGGCTTAACAGCTCTAAATATCGCTCAAAAGTTAGGATACATATCTGTGATGGAAGTCTTAAAAGGACTTTCTTATGATGGTGTGACACCCGACAACAAAAACTGGGAGGAAAAGTACAAAGTGATTGCTCCCGAAAGTTTGCAGGAAACAAGTTTTATGTCTGATTCAGATGACGAAGGAGGTAAGATTTCAACAGCTTTCACAACTAAACTCCTTTCTAATTTTTCAAAAGATATTTAGAATTTTGAATCTACAGTCTGCTTCAGAAAACTAAGCATTTCTTAAAAAACGAAGCATTTCATCCAAGGCCTCTCTTGCGCTGGAAAAGTAGAAGTTGAAATCCCTGCTAGAGATAACAAGCAAAAAAGGACAGCGTTTTTAGAAATTAGATTCGGAAAATTTTTTTATTATAAACCTCTCACCTCTTTAAGTTTTCGATTTCCTTTCCAAGAGATCATATATTTTTGAAATTGATATCTGCAGGTTCAGATGCTCTGATAAGTGAACAACCCTATCGATACTTGACAGCAGACTTGATGAAGAGTTTGCGAGATGATTCACTTCCTATTGATGTTACCAGAGACGACCCAGTTCACAGACAAGGTAATTCATTCTGCCTTTTGAAATTTTAAGACGAATCAATTATTATCCCATTTTTCAATCTACCATTTTTCCAGTTTCTAAAGAAGAAAAGCAGCAGTTTGTTCAGAGCAATAATTACTGCATGGGAGAAAATTTTGACAGCAACGACAACATGAACTTTGGGTAGGTCTAATAAAATTTTAGCTACAGGTTATAATCCCATTTTTATAACATCTTTCTATGAATGCAATTCTTATTATTATATGGTCTTTATTTTCTTTTTAGAAGACTTCACTTCAGATCGTAAGTATCCTTTAATTTAACTTTACGTACGTAACTGCAGTTTGCAACGATTAAAAAAAAAATGAGGCATCGAAAACACGATTTGGAAAAAACAAGGGGACCAAAAAATTGACGACGGAAAATGGTCAATCTCAATGAAAGAAAGTATTTCTGAAAGTTTCGTCCCTCTAGATCCCTTGGAACTCACCCCTTTTTCATCTCTAATACTTAAAAAATTCTTGAAAACTTCCCAAAATTTGAGACCACGAATTCTTCGATGCAAAGTAGTTTCAATTAACAAGAAGAAAGAAATATAATATGTTTCAGCCCCCTAAACGTCTCGGATCTCACCACTTCTCCGCCTCTAATATTTAAAAAATTCCTGGAAACTACCGAAAATTCGAGACTACGAATTTTTCGATGCAAAGTAGTTTCACTTGACAAGAGGAAAGCCATATAGAATTTTCAGACCCCTAAAAGCCTTCAGACCCCTAATATTTAAAAAACTCCTGGAAACTACCCAAAATTCGAAACCTCAAATTTTCCGATGCAGAATAGTTTCAATTGACAGGAAGAAAGCCATATAAAATTTTCAGTCCCCTAAACGCCTCGGATCTCACCCCTTTTCACTCCAAGTACTTAAAAAATTCCTGCGAACTATCCAAAAATCAAGACGACGAATTTTGCGACGCAAAGTAGTTTCAATTGACAAGAAAAAAACCATAAAAAATTTTCAGCCCCCTAAACGCCTAAACTACCTTGTCCACTCTTAATACTTAAAAAATCCTGGAAACTACTCAAAATTCGAGACCACAAATTTTTCGATGCGGAGTAGTTTCAATTTAAAACCAAAAAGGCCATATAAAATTTTCATCTCTCTATAACTACCGGATCTCACCCTTTTGCAGCCCCTAAGACTTAAAAAATTTATGGAATCTACCCAAAATCCCAAACCACGAATTTTTCGATTAAAGGAGTTTCAACTGATAAATAGAAAAACATAAAATTGTTATCCCCCTAAAATTTTTAGATTTCACCCCTTTTCCAACCCTAATACTTAAAAAAAATTCCTGGAAACTACCCAAAATTCGAGATCACGCATTTTTCGACGCAAAATAGTTTCAATTGACAAAAAGAAAGCCATATAAAATTTTCAGTCCCCTAAACGCCTCATATCTTACCCTTTTACAGCCCCTAATACTTAAAAAACTCCTGGAAACTGCCCAAATTCAAGACCGCGAATTTTTAAATGCATAGTAGTTTCAGTTGACAAGAGAAAAGCCATATAGAATTTTCAGTCCCCTTAACGCCTCGGAACTCAACCTTTTTCACCTCCGATATTTAAAAAATTCCTGGAAACTACCCAAGACTCGAGACTACGAATTTTTTAAATGTAGAGTGGTTTCAGTTTAAAACGAAAAGGCCATTTAAATTTTTTAGCCTCCTAAACGCTTCGGATCTTTTTTCCATCCGCTTCGGATCCTTTTCTACCCCAAATACTTAAAAAGTTCTTGGAAACTGCCCAAAATTCGAGACCACGAATTTTTCAAGGCAAAGTAGTTTCAACACACAAATTTTAGATGCAAATTAGTTTTAATTTAAAACGGCAAGGCTATATAAAATTTTTATCTCTCTAGAATTTTCGGATATCTCCCTTTTTCAGCCCTTCAGACTTAAAAAATTCATGGAAACTACCCAAAATCCCAGACTACGAATTTTTCGATGCAAAGGACTTTCGATTGACCAAAAGAAAGTCATATAAAATTTTCTGCCACCTGAACGCCTCTCATCTCACCCCTTTTGCACCCCTAATACTTAATACTTTTCAATTTAAAAGGTCTCGAATTTTGGGTAGTGTCCAGGAATTTTTAAAGTATTAGGCGTGGAAAAGGGGCGAGATCCAAAGCATTCAGAAGGCTACAAATATTGTATGACTTTATTCTGGTCAATTGAAACTACTTTGCATGGAAGAATACGTTGCCTTGAATTTTGGCAGTTTCAAGGAGTTTTTTTAAGTACTATGGGCTGTAAAAAGGTGAGATATCAGGCGTTTAGGGAAATGAAAATTTTACATAGCTTTTCTTGTGTCAATTGAAATTCCTTTGCTTGAAAAAATTCGTGGTCTTGAGTTTTGGGTAGTTTCCTAGAAGTTTTTAAGTATAAGGGGTGGAAAAGGGGAGAGATCCGAGGCTTTTATGGAGCTGAAAATTTTATATGAATTTCCTCTTGCCAATTGAAACTACTTTGCATTGAAAAATTCGTGGTCTCGAATTTTGGATAGTTTCCAGGAATTTAAGTAGTAGGGGTGAAAAAGGGGCTAGATCTAAAGCGTTAAACGTAATTTTTTATTACATGCTTCTGGTCAATTGAAACTACTAGAGCCTCGAAAAATTCGTGGTCTTGAATTTTGGGCAGTTTCCAAGAACTTTTTAAGTATTTGGAGTGGAAAAGGAGTGTGATCCAAAGCGTTTAGGGGGCTTAAAAATTTTAATGGTCTCTTCGTTTTGAATTGAAACTACTCTACATAAAAAAATTCGTAGTCTCGAATTCTGGGTAGTTTCCAGGAATTTTTTAAATATTAGGAGTGGAAAAGGAATGAGATCCGAGGCGTTTAGGGGGCTGCAAATTTTATATGGCGTTCTTCTTATCAACTGAAACTACTGTGCATCGAAAAATTTGTCGTCTCGAATTTTGGGTGGTATCCAGGATTTTTTTAAGTATTAGGGGTCGAAAAAGAGTGAGATTCAAGGCGTTCAGGGAACTGAAAATTTTTTATGGCCTTTTTCTTGTCAATTGAAACTACTTTGCTTCACAAAATTCGTCGTCTCGAATTTTGGATAGTTCCCAGGTATTTTTTAAGTATTTTGGGTGAAAAGGGGTGAGATCCGAGGCGTTTAGGGGGCTGAAAATTTTATATAACTTTCTTCCTGTCAATTGAAACTATTCTGCATTGGAAAATTTGTGGTCTCGAATTTTGGGTAGTGTCCAGGATTTTTTAAGTATTAGAGGTGGAAAAGGAGCGAGATCCGAAGCCTTTAGGGGGCTGAAAAATTTTAATGGTCTTTTCGTTTTGAATTGAAACTACTCTACATAAAAAATTCGTAGTCTCGAATTTTGGGTAGTTTCCAGCGATTTTTTAAATATTAGGGCTGGAAAAGGGGTGAGCTCCGAGGCGTTTAGGGGGCTGAAAATTTTATATCGCGTTCTTCTTATCAACTGAAACCACTGTGCATCGAAAAATTCGTGGTCTCGGATTTTGGGTAGTTTCCAGGATTTTTTAAGTTTTAGTCGGGAAAAGGGGCGAGATCCAAAGCGTTAAAAAGGCTGCAAATATCATATGACTTTTTTCTGGTCAATTAAAATTACTTTGCATGGAAAAATTCGTTGCCTTGAATTTTGTGCAGTTTCCAGGACTTTTTAAAAGTACTATGGGCAGTAATAGGGTGAGATATGAGGTGTTTATGGGGCTGAAAATTTTATATAGCTTTTCTTTTGTCAATTGAAATTACTTTGCTTGAAAAAATTCGTGGTCTTGAGTTTTGGGTAGTTTCCAAGAATTTTTTAAGTAGAAGGGGTGGAAAAGAGGAGAGATCCGAGGCTTTTATGGGGCTGAAATTTTTATATGAATTTCCTCTAACCAATTGAAACTACTTTGCATTAAAAAATTCCTGGTCTCGAATTTTGGATAGTTTCCAGGAATGTTTTAAGTCGTAGGTGTGAAAAAGAGGCGAGATGCAAAGCGTTAAACGTAATTTTTTATGACATTCTTGTGGTCAATTAAAACTACTTTGTTTCGAAAAAATTCGTCGTCTTGAATTTTGGTCAGTTTCCAAGAACTTTTTAAGTATTTGGGGTGGAAAAGAAATGAGATCCGAAACGTTTAGGAGCTTCAAAAATTTTAATGGCCTTTTCGTTTTAAATTGAAACTACTCTACATAAAAAAATCCGTAGTCTCGAATTTTGAGTAGTTTCCAGGAATTTTTTTAATATTTGGGGTGAAAAAGGGGTGAGATCCGAGACGTTTAGGGGGCGGCAAATTTTATATGGCGTTCTTCTTATCCACTGAAACTGCTGCGCATCGAAAAATTCGTCGTTTTGAATTTTGTGTGGTATCCAGGAATTTTTTAAGTATTAGGGGCGAAAAAGAGTGAGATTCGAGGCGTTTAGAAAACTGAAAATTTTTTATGGCCTTT
The DNA here is from genome assembly GCA_037177015.1 of Euceroptres primus. Taxonomy (NCBI): domain Eukaryota; kingdom Metazoa; phylum Arthropoda; class Insecta; order Hymenoptera; family Figitidae; genus Euceroptres; species Euceroptres primus. Next base: position 9,901 of record JBAGKK010371167.1, read on the forward strand.
TTCTTGTCAATTGAAACTACTTTGCGTCGCAAAATTCGTCGTCTCGAATTTTCGATAGTTTCCAGGTATTTTTCAAGTATTTTGGGTGAAAAGGGGTGAAGTCCGAGTCGTTTAGGGGACTGAAAATTTTATATCGCTTTCTTCTTGTCAATTGAAACTACTTTGCATCACAAAATTCGTCGTCTCAAATTTTGGATAGTTTCCAGGAATTTTTTAAGTATTAAAGGTGGAAATGTGGTGAGATATCCGATGCGTTTAGGGGGCTGAAAATTTTATATGACGTTCTTCTTGTCAATTGAAACTACTTTGCATCGCAAAATTCGTAATCTCGAATTTTAGGTAGTTTCCAGGATTTTTTTAAATATTAGGGGTGGAAAAGGAATGAGATCCGAGGCTTTTTGTGGACTGAAAATTTTATATGGCTTTCCTCTTGTCAATTGAAACTACTTTGCATTGAAATCTTCGTGAAAATTTTATATGACTTTCTTCCTGTCAATTGAAACTACTTTGCTTCGAAAAATTCGTGGTCTCGAATTTTGGATAGTTTCCAGGAATTTTTTAAGTATTGGGAGTGGAAAAAAGGGATGAGTACCGAGGAATCTAGAGGGATGAAACTTTCAGAAATACTTTCATTCACTGAGATTGACCATTTTTCGTCATAAATTTTTTGGTTTTTCTTGTTTTTTTCAAATTGTGTTTTCGATGCTTTTTTTTTAATCGTTGCAAACTGTAGTTACGTTTTTACGTTTAATTCTACAATTTTGGAATAATTCTAAAATTTTTAAATGTAGATTCTTGGTGAGCTTTTTGGTTGATGCAAGAGGAGGAACGATGAAGGGTTGCAGACACAGTGGAATTCGAATAGTTGTTCCACCTCGAAGAGCTACAATGCCAATTCGAGTGACTTGTAGATTGGTAAAGCCGAATAAAGTTGTAAATCCACCTCCTCTTATGGAAGGAGAAGCTTTAGGTGCTCGCATTATCGAAATGGGCCCAGTTGGAGCTTCATTTTTGGGGTGAGTTTTTCATTTTACAAAATATGAAAGCATACTTTTGTCTTTTGGTTTTTACTTTAAAAAATTCTTTGCAGACCTGTACTTATTGATATACCAAACTTCGCTGCTATTCGTGGGAAAGACAGAGAGATTATAATTTTACGAAGTGAAAATGGAGAGAACTGGAAAGAGCACGACAACTCTCTTGATAATGATGATAATTTATTAAACACTCCTTATGGTAATTATAATATAAGGGTAGAATTTAATCTATAAAATGCTAAATGTTTTTATAATATTTTTAGATTATAATATTTTAAATATTCTTAAAAAATTGTTAAAATAATTTTAGATTCTCAGATGAGTGCCTTACACTCAGGAAGGATAACTCGAATTATAACTAGCAACTTTCCGCAATATTTTGCTATTGTCACGAGGATCAAACAAGAAGTTCACGTTATTGGTGCAGAAGGGGGAATTTTAATATCTAGCGTCGCTAATCACGTCCAAGCAGTATTTCCACCAGGTGCATTGACGAAGAAAATTATTGTTGGATTACAGGTGAGTTTAATCTATTTTACTATTTTGTTTATTAATTTCTAAAAGTGTTCTTGTATTTGAATTAAAATATCGTGTTTGTTTCGAATTTTCTGCTATTTCAAGGAAAACAAAATTTATTTGTCTATTTTTCAGAGTTCTGAATTCCAAGAACTCATCTTTTCATATAATTATTGCAAAGCAAACAATTGCTTCCAATTTATTCTAGTTTGATTTATAGTAGTTTTTTGTTTGATTATAGTTTTTTAAATAGATATTTAATTGATTTATAATAGGTTCTTTTGTTGGTTCTAGTTTTTTAAATAGATATTTAATTATATCACCATATCCATATTATATAAGACTGAATCCATTTCAAATCATGCAGGTGACGTGTTCAGAATTGGTTTTCCAATAAAATATGTTTTTGTACGTGAAAAATAAGGGGACACGTATTTTTTAAAATTAAAATAGCGACATATTTAAATTTTTTACCAATACTTTTAAATTTTAAGGGAGAAATTAGTTTTTTGCAAATTTCACTTTATAAACCTTGCCATTTTTGTAATTTTTTATATAGTAAGGTTTTCTTGTTCCAGTTTGTCACATTTTTCTTACTCTTGAAATTTATGAAATTCAATTCATAAAAATAGTTGAGTTATTTCGATTTTTGGAAAAAACGAAAAAATAAATTCTGCCAAAATCACCACCTTTTTTTCCCTTGAAATTTTGCAAAATAATGAGTGCCAATATAGTCTACTTACCATAAATTTCTCGTTTAAGGTATTATGAGCATGAAAAAAAAACGTATTTAATTATATTTTCAAAAAATGCAATCTTATTATTGATGATATTGTTTAAAAGAAAAAAGCTTATTTTTTATAAAAAAAATTTTAAACATACAAAAATTTTTTATTTCAAACGTTTTATTTTCAACTTAACTTTTTTCTTATCGCTTCTTACCAAATTTTTTAAAATGATACAATTTTAATGAATAACAGCTTACTTTCTCGTGAAAAAGATTCTCTACAACTTCACCTCGTCGAACTTAAAAAAAAAATAAATGGCTGAAATCATTAAAAAATAATTTTTGAAACAAAAAATTTTATAATCACTAACTCTACTTGATACTAATTTATTTATATTTAAAAATTGGATGAGGTCAAGTTGTAGAAAATATTTTTCTCCAGAAAATAAGCTATTATTCATTAAAATTGTATAAGTTTTTAAAATTTGGTAAGAAGCGATAAGAAAAAAAGTTCAGTCGAAAATAAAATTTTTTAATAAATGATTTTTGCATAAATGTCAAATTTTTTAATGAAAAGTAATCTTTTCTCTTTTAAACAATACCATCAATAATAATATTAAAGTTCTTAAAAGTATAATTATTTCTGCTTTTCCGAGATCTGTTTTTTAGTGTCATTAATATCTTAATATTTTTTTTGTTTTTCGGGAGAAATAAATTATTTTATATTTTTGCTTTAAAACCTTGCCCTTGTGGCAATTTTTTGAGATTTTAAGGTTTTTCTTGTTTCAGTTCATGAAACTTTTTGTAATCTTTTGGAATCGATGAAAAAAAACAAAGGAAGAGTAAAAATTGGTAAAGCTATTTCGATTTTTTGAAAAAATAAAACACCAAATTTTTTTCAAATAGCTACCTTTTTTTGCGCTGCAATTTTCAAGCGTATTGAGTAGTAATATAGTCTACCTGACATAAATTTTAAAACTGAATTGTATTTTTATTTCAAGAGAAAAAAACCTATTTTTTCTAGATTACAAAAAATGCGAGGACAATAAGAAAAATATGATTTTTTGATTCTTGAAATATAAGTACAATCCAGTTTTATAATTTATGGTAGGTAGAATGTATTATCACCCAATACACCTCAAAATCGAAATAGCTTTATCGGTTTTTATTCTTTCTTTGTTTGAAGAAAATCTCGTGTTTTGTTTTTTTAAAAAATCAAAATAGCTTTACTGGTTTCTATTATTTATTTGTTGCCCTCATCGGTTTCGAGGGAGTGTAAAAAATTGATAAGCTGAAACAAAAAGAACCTTCAAAACTCAAAAATTTCCAAAATGGAAAGGTTTTGAAGCAAAAATATAAAATAATTGTTTTCCCTCGAAAAACAAAAAAAATACCAAGTGGGAAATTAATAAAAAATAGACTATACTGGTGTCTCTGATTCCTCAAAATATCAGGGAGAAAATAGGTGGAGTTTTTTCACTTTATTCCATTCCATTTCTAATTTCTGTTATATTTTTATTTGACTTTTATTTTGGATTTATTCCATTTCTAATCTCTGTTATTTTTTATTGGACTCTTATTTTAGATTTAATCCATTTCTAATTTCTATTACATTTTTTAATTTTTTTTTTAATTTTTGAGACTTTTATTTTGGATTTATTCCATTTCTAATTTCTATTATATTTTTTAATTTTATTTATTTACTTGGATTTATTTAATTTCTAATTTCTATTATATGTTTGACTTTTACTTTGGATTTATAATTTCTATTATATTTTTATTTCACTATTATTTTGGATTTATTCTATTTCTAATTTCTATTATATTTTTATTTAACTTTTATTTTGGATTTATTCCATTTCTAATTTTTATTAAATTTTTATTTGACTTTTATTTTAGATTTATTCATTTTATAATTTCTTTTATATTTTCATATGACTTTTATTTTGGATTTATTCCATTTCTAATTTCTATTATATTTCTTAATTTTTGATGTTTTATATTTTTTTGATTCTTGAAATGTAAGAACAATCAAGTTTTATAATTTATGATAGGTAGAATATATTATCACCATATTATCACCCAATACACCTCAAAATCGAAATATCTTTACCAGTTTTTATTCTTTCTTTGTTTGAAGAAAATCTCGTGTTTTATTTTATCAAAAAATCGAATAGCTTTACCCGTTTTTATTATATCTTTGTTTTCCTCATCGGTTTCGAAGGAGAGTAAAAAACTTAATAAGCTGAAACAAGAAAAACCTTGAAATCTAAGAAATTGCCAAAATGGCAAGGTTTCGAAACAAAAATATAAAATAATTTTTTGTTCTCTAAAAACCAAAAAATACCAAATGGGAAATTTATGGCAAGTAGACTATATTGGTGTCTCTGATTCCTCAAAATATCAAGGAGAAAATAGGTGGGGTTTTTGAAAATTTCTTTTTTTAGATTCTTCAAGAAATCGAAATAACTTTACGATTTTTTATTATTTTTTAATTTTCTTCGTGATTTTCAAAAGTGTGAGAAAAATTTGACAAACTAGAATAAGAAAAACCTTAATATCTCAAAAATTGCAAAAATAGCAAGGTTTTTAAAGTAGAATTTGCAAGAAACTAATTTTTCCCTTAAAATTTAAAAATATTCGTAAAACATGTAAATATGTCGTTACACTGCTTTTCCGATTTAAGTTCGGTTTCGGGGATGGCCTGAATGGCCTTGGAATTAAATCGGACGTCTCAAAACTTAAACGAGTCAGGGCCGTATGAACTACTGTGCACTTTGTTGCTACAGTACTTGCGCAACTCCGCTGAGCTCCGAGCTCAGCTTTCTCGTCCCCTTGGACCCATGACAAAAATTCCTGGAACCCATATATTGGAGGTCCCTAAAATGTCAAAGCAGTGAATTTTAATTTTAAAAAATACTTGTCCCCTTATTTTTTACGTAGAAAAACATATTTCATTGGTAAGCCGATTTTGAACACGTCATCCGCCAGCTTTCTCGTCACCCATGACAAAAATTCCTGGAACCCATATATTGGAGGTCCCTAAAATGTCAGAGCAGTGAATTTTAATTTAAAAAAATACTTGTCCCCTTATTTTTTACGTAGAAAAACATATTTCATTGGTCAGCCAATTTTGAACACGTCATCCGCCGGTCTGCATGATTTGAAATGGATTCGGTCATCACCATATTTACTAGCTCAAGATTTGACCAATTAATTATTTTTTGTGATCACATGAAAATGATAAAGTTAAAAATATTTTTTTCAGGCCCACGTAATACCAGCGGAACTGACAGCGAAACTTCTTGGAAATAGTGTAGCAGTTTCTCCGGTTGTTACAATTGAACCGAGAAGACGAAAGTTTCATAAACCAATTACTCTCACAATTCCAGTTCCTCAAGCTGCGAATAAAGGAATGATTAATCAATATGGAGGCGAAACTCCTTCGTTGCGACTGTTATGCAGTATTGCAGGTGAAAATCTAATTTTCCTGAAACAATAGACATTGTTTGTAGTTTACAACTTGTTTGTAAGGAAATGCTAAACCTTGAATTTTGAATAGGAGGAACTATTGAAGCTCAATGGGAAGATGTCACTGGATCAACACCATTGACGTTTATGAATGATCGAGTTTCTTTTACAACTACAGTTTCTGCCAGATTTTGGCTGATGGATTACAGGAATGTTTGTGAAGTTCCTCGAATGGCTACAGAACTTTATAAAGAGTCATTATTCGTCCCATTCATTACGAAGTATGTTTAGAAAACATATATGATAGTTTAGAATATTCTGTGTTATACAATTTTAACATTTACTTAACATATTAATAAAATTGTTTATTTTCAGCTTTGTGATATACTCGAAAAGATTTGACTTGATAGAAGCCACCTTGAGAATTCTGTGCATGACTGACGGTAAAGATGGATTGCATACTCTAGAAAAACAGGAAGAGTTCCTGGAACTCGTGAAAAGTCGTGATGTTGAGGTAAATTTCTCATCAGACTCACAATCAACCTCATGATTCGATAATTTAAAAATTCATGTTTTCTTCTTTTTCAGGCCTTAGATGGCAAAGATTTGTACATAGAATTCAGTGGAAACCTCGTTCCAGTCACAAAGTCTGGAGTCCAGCTGAAATTTACTTTTAAATCCTTCCGTCAAAACCGGATATCATTTCACGTGAAAGTGAAAGATCCAACATTGGATCCTGTGGCGAGGATGCTCTTCATGAGAGAACCCAAAGTAGCGAAAGGAGAACCTCCACAACAACCAGTTTGTGTGCTAAATATCGTGCTTCCAGAAACTTTAAGCAATACAGTGATAAAGAAAAAACTCCCAGGTTAGTGTCTCCTATTTTTTTATTAAGAGATTAGAAATTAAACTTCTTAAATCCAGTCCAAATTCTAGAAAAAGAATAAAGAAAAACAAAGTAAATTATCAGAGAGGAATATTTGTGTTGTAGATTTCGAGGATTCGAACAAGATATCCCAGAGCATGGACCTGATGAAATCGAAATATGTACCGGATCACAAAGAGAAGTGCGACGAGCCAAAGTCAACTTCGCCATCGGAGAAAAAGTTTATAACCGATACCCTGCAAAAAGAACAAACAGGTAGAGAATTTGTCTTTTTCAATCCAGTGCGTAGTTCCGTCCGTAGAGCAAGGTGCAAAACGAAAAAGAAATCGAGAATAGCAACCTTCATTTCATCGATAATATAAGAGAGACAGAAGGTTGCTCAATGAACTCTCGGATTGAGTTATGCTAGAGCATAAAATGAAATTAGCCAGGCTTATATATCTTCGTTCGCCGCGAGACTGTTCTTTCTATATTTTCATTTAAGGAGAAAAGTCAATCCTCTTATAGCTTAAGGGGAGGTACGGCTTCTCTAATTTAGTTAAGAGTAACGTATCAACAAATTCTCAGAGGCCAGGGTTTCTCAGAGTTTCGTAGTCAGTAACCAGCTGTTAACTCACTATTGACCATCGACAAGTGTATTTCAAATCTCGAAATTCATTCAAATAAACTTGTGAAATCCATAAAAAAACAGTGAGTTTCTCAATTATGTTCATTCAATTCTGTTTTCTTTTTCTTATTGCTTTTGAATTAATTTAGCAACTTCAATTTTCCTTTCAGGACCATTTTTCTTTCTAACTTTCCTTTACGAATTAAAGCCGAAAATACGAACGGATAAAAATGCAGGAAGAAGGCGTCACTGGGGAAACAATACCAGAAGTAAACGGTGACAGCCAAGTGGAACCAGGACTTGAAAATAAAGAGAACTCGACAGATAGTTTGAGTCAAACTCAAACAAGATGTGAAAATACGTCTGGTGCTAAAGCAAAACGCAAGACTCGATCAACTCGAAGACGATTGAATGCCATGATGAACAACACCTCATTGCATTTCTCAGACACCGATTCCGAGGGAGAGTTGGCGATTATAAGTCCAGTGGCAAGAAACGTGAGTTCCACTAAACCCAATCCAGTTTCAGAAAATATGCCACATCCTATTGTTTCGGTGACAGTCGATGGAATTGAATACCAAGAACCAGAGCTTATGCATCAGGAGAATTTTTATTTAACGAAAGAAAGACGGAATAGTTTCGCGGATACTATGACTGATGTTGATGAAATTTACACGAGTGAGCCTGAAGGCCAAGAGAGCAAGAAGTCAGAGCGAAATAGTTTAGCTGTGGCTTTTAATGGATATCAGGGAGAGACTGATGTGGAGGATTTATCATGTGAAGATGGTGAAGATCCTAGTCCGATATGTGTAGAAGCTCGCTCGGATATCTTGACTGAATTCAATGGAGAAACTATCACCACGAAGGAAGGAGATGGACCCTTTTCGGTTGAAGTGAGAAATCAAATGTGCAAGGCACCAAATCTAGAGGTTCATTCAGAAACGCCAGATATTGTCGTCATGCCGACCACTGATAGTGAAGATATGGATGCTTCTGATGAAGATGAGGAAGTCACAGAGGGTGCTTGTGGATCTCGAGAGGAAGTGGAAGTCTTGGAGGTGCTCGCAGCTTCTCAGATTGTTATGAGGAATGTTAATAAAATGGAGAATCTGCTAAATGTTGTCAAGGATACCTCAGATGATGGGATCAGTGAGAATCATACTGATGTGGAAGATCTGGAATAATCTGACTTCGAAATTAGATAAGAATAATTAAAGAAGAGATGATAATTCGTGTGCGCTCTGAACGACCTCGGTTATAAAATTATTTGGGAAAAAAATATGAAAAAATAATTCGAAAAATTATTTCTGATATGATTTAAGTTTAAGAATTTGATGATTGGTATTGCTTTCGTGTTAATTGTGCGGGAAAATTATTTTATAAAGGTGTTGAATTTTCTTTTTGCACCTTGCATTAGTAAATTGCACCTTCGCCTAGGCTAGAATCCTATTTGAGTAAAAGAGAGCAAAAATGTAATTCAGTGAAGTCGCGAAATAGGTTGTCAAGGGAGTAATTATTTTCTCTAATCAGTCTTGAGTGTCCAATGTGTAAAACATAAAGTCAATTTTATATTTGCAATTTATTTT
>JBAGKK010371272.1:0-18727 GCA_037177015.1 Euceroptres primus
GTATTTTATACCACGAGAGCCGAAAAATCATGTCAAAGTTGAGATTTTGAGGTTAGAGTGGTATAAAATTAATTTTTTTTGAAGTTGGCACTTGGTGTAAAGTAGGCTTATAATGGTAGACACCACATAAATATGAACTAAATATCTGCTAAGGCAGACCAACCATGCTTACCAAGCTATGGCCTTTCAATATTTCTAATATCGAATTTTTCTAGTATCGACTTTAATTCTTTTTTTTTTCCAGAAGATGAGAACAATGTTGAGAAATCAGGCACTCTAAAGCGAAAAGTCGCCGAGGAAAAGAGACAGCGGGAACATATCCTTCAGCTTAATCAGATATTAGCAAAACAAGTGATGGAGAAGAGCAAAATGGTGGCTGGTATGTAAAAGCAATTAAAAGTAAAAAGGAATAATAATTTCATTGTCGATTTTTGCATGGCCTAGTGTTATTAGTCTAGCAGTGTGACGCATGATCGAATGTTTTCTCGTGTGTTTTCGTATTGATTTTTCACATTTTTTAGTGTTTATTATTTCATTACTTTTTGAATTATTTATTGTTTAACTTAATTTCACTGAAAAATCGTCGCATCTTCATTCTCTCGAAGTTCACACTTCTGGATATATCATTTAGAGCCATTCACCCGATTCAGTTTGAAAACTATTCAAAATCAGAAATTGATTTCTGCTACTCTCCAATTTCTATGATTTTTCATTTCGATAAAATCGGTAATTTTTTATACTAACTTTAGAAAATTATTAAATCTTTAAAAGATCCTCGTCATGAAATTTATTTAGTATTGGGTATTATTTCAAGGAACTATTATTAAAAACTTTAAAAGATCCTTATCATGAAATTTTTTTAGTATTGGATATTATTTCAGGAACTTTGTAAATTAAATTTTAAATTACAAAATTTAAATTCTTCTGAGCTTTCAGAATTTCTGTTTAACAATTTTTCTGTCATGAAGTTTATTTAGTATTGGGTACTATTTCAGGAACTCTGAAAATTAAATTTTAAATTACAAAATTTAAATTCTTCTGAGCTTTCAGAATTTCTATTTAACAATTTATCTTTTTCTTCTGATTGGACGAATTAAAATAAAATAATAAATCATTGAAATTGGACCGGAGAAAGAAATAATTTATTTATCTGCTGGCTTCTCGCTTTTGGATTGAATAAAAATTAGAGTCGAGGATGAATTTAGCATTTCGCAGATTGTAGAGTTTTGTTTGGACCGTTTGTGCTGTGTGTAGGTAACCAGGCACACTGACTGACATGCTTCCATCCCATGTAGGACTCGCACATCACATTACCGTTTGTCAGGTTTGTTTCGATTTTTTTCTTTTCGTTTCATTTAAATTAATTTCCAACTTTAATATCTTTTCCTCATCGTTGCATTGATCTTAGCACTCTTATCAATGTTGTTTTAATTTTAATTTTTACTAGATTTCATTCCTGAACTCTCTAGCAATCTGATTTTTTATCTACCACTTTAAAATTCAATTTTCTCATTTTTTGTATTAAATAAATAGTGAAGGCCCTGGCGACTCTTCCCTTGGATCCGGATTTGCGTTTCGATGACGATGATGTATCGCCAATCACTCCATTGCCTCTCTATCAACAAAGGGAGAATTTTTACTCATAGTGGAAGGAGAAAATGTCAAAAAAACTTTAGACCCTACTGCCAAATGGAGGAACAAGTATTTAGAATTGTTTCTACTGTGAAACAATGTCTAGAATCAGTAGAGAATTATTTTTGTGTCCTTTCAAATTTAGGACCTAAAAATAATCTCCGGAAGAATGAAGAAAGCCAAACATTTGTGATCACAAATTTCAACGTGCACTCGAAAGACTTTAGAATTCTTTCTCTTGGAAGAAATTTCGAGAGATTGAAAATCGGAATGAAGAAAAGTTGATTAACTTACAATTAGGAGATAATTTTAATTAATCTTAAGGTTTATCACATTAACAGCTGAAGTTTTAACCAAAGTCGGATTGCGAGAGGTGTGGATGGAAAAAAAAAAGAAAGAGAGAGTTAGAAAGTGAGGAATTAGATATCTAATCTAAATAGATAAATTTAATGATAATTAATAATCAGAGTTATTATTGAGTAAACCCGTGCCAAACTCGTCACTTTTCTCGACGAGAAAAATAAAATAGGCGTCAATTACCTAAATTGAGAGGCAGAAAAATTTGCTAAAGTAATTTTATTATTAAATTATTTGTTAAGGTCGATAGCCATTCGAGATCAAATTCAGGGTGAGAAAAAACGAGTGGCTTTGGAATTAGATTTGGATTTTATTCTAAATTGAAGTGTAGATTTAGATTATTCTTCGGATTTTCGGTAAAAAATATACACAATTTTCGAAAAAGAGCCTAAAGTTGAAATTAATGAAAGTCTGAAATCTTTGGAACTTTTTTTTGTGAATCTAAAGCCAGTCGCTCTTTTCAAAAGTAACTTAATTCTCACTAATGATATTTAACACTTTTTTACCTCATACACTGAATAGTTTTGTGTAAATTGAGTGGATAACAATAATGATAATAAAAATTACACGTAACTTTGCAATTTTAGAATTCAGAGTCTGCTTGGAAAAAATAGAAATCAATATTAGACTGTGTTATTCATTATTTGAAGAAGTGAATAATTTAGAATTTTTCTGAAAATTTAATTTGTTTCAGAATTTAAATCCTCTAAACATTCGATATCTTTCCAATTTGGATATCTTGAAAATTTTAATATTCAATTTAATGTTGATGCTTCAAATTTCTAGTACTATCTGAATTTTTTCCAAGTAAATTCTCTAGTAAATGTTTCTACGTTCTATTTTTCTCGCTTTCTTTACATATTTTTGCCCATTGGCTTTCAAACGTCAATGACTTCGGTACAGCTTTAAAGAAAGACAAACCCATAGAAGAGTGATAATCTTAAAAATACCGTTAGTTTAAGCTAGTTTGTACTCGCTCAGTAAGCAAAATCGAAAAAAAATTTTTTAAATCTTCTAAATCTTGAAGAGTGTACGATGAAAAGCCTTATCTCTGGTTAATTTTTTTTCCTTCAAAAGGAATTCAATTTTGTTTGCAGGAATTATTTTCTATCCAGACTTGTGATCACAACTTGACCCAAAATTTTTTTTGTCTTCAAATTATTTCCTGCATTTTAGACAATAACGAAACGGCATAATCGATCGATGTGTAAATTTAGATTAAGAATTACCTGTTAGAGTTTTATCTCAATATTAATTTGTACAGATCGAATTTTAATTTTTTTAAATGGCAAATGAAATTTTTTTGTTTTTACACATTATCCATTCGCTTCGAGATTTTTATTAAATTTCCAATTTTGCAAAATATTTTTCATTTGCCAGGAAAAAGATTTGTGTCGAGTCTCTTGACCTCTGTAAAAATATTTCCCGTGGAAATAGAAAAGCTTCGGCAGCTCTTCCAAAATTTTAATCACACTGTAAATAGCAATTTAATTTTTAACTTTAGATATCATGTATAATTGTATTTTAAGTAATAACCAACAAGTTCGGTTTAGTGACGCGAATAGAAGAAAATATTTTTTTTTTGTATTTATTTTACAATCGGAAAAAATCTATTTGCGAAACTTGTGTGCTTGTGAAAATGTGTTCCTTCCCCAGAATTACTAAAGTGTTGAAATAGGGTACGATTTTATAAATTCATACGAATTCTGGTGAAGAAAAAGGGAGATTAAAATTACAGGAATGTAAAATTAGATTAAAATTAACTTTCGCTTATTACGTATGTATTATAAGTAGAGATTAATAAATAAAATGAACGTAAGTAACGATAATAGGAGAGAGTAATCACAAGGCCTCGAGTGATCTAATTTTTCTTTGGCGAAAAATAATTATTTTAAAACAACTTTTTAATTTTAGATATTTTTAAAAATTAGTTTTTAGTAGTTTCTTTAGATTTTCAGATTTTTTGTCAGAGGAAGAAAAATCACTCGAAGCAAAATCTCCGAGGAAAAGAAGCCTTGCTTTTGAATCGGATTTCTAGGCGCTCAATTATATTGTTTTCAAATTATACACAGTTTTTTCAAGCCCCTGGATCTATTTCTTTTTTTGGTAATATTTTAGCTCTTAAATCTTCGAAATATATTTTTGATTTTTTATTTGAATTGCTAAACAATTCAGATGAAAAATTTGAAATTTGATGGCTTATAATTCCATTTAATTTCTGATTATTATAAAAATAATTTCGACGTCGAGGGATTTGAAGAGACTGCGAATAAATCTGTTGATTATTGGATAGTTATATACATATATGATACAATCGTCATTATAAATATTATAGAGTAGTTAGGCGAACGAATGAGCATTAAGCGTATGAAATTATGTTTATATATTACGTATACATATTATAAATAATAAATTAGGGTTTTAAGGTCGTTTTCAGAACAAGTATATATCGGAGGGAGTGTTTTGTTGATCGCGACTGCGCGAATTATGCAGATCCGAACGTATATTTAATTTAATGTTACTACTGTTTAACGAGAAATAAAACACAAACTGGTTTTTACATCTGATAGTTATTACTCTCTGAATCCTTTGCTTATTTCCCTCGACAATTTTTTTGAATAAAGACCATAGATGGGTAAGCATAATTGGTCTGCCTTAGCAGATATTTGGTTCATATTTGGGTGGTAAGTTTCTACCATTATAAGACCAATTTGCCCCAAGTGCCAAATTCAAAAAAAAATCTTACAAAAGCTATAAACAAATTTTGAAAAATCAAGAAATTAAATTTTCTCGAAAATGGCTAAATCAATTTTGATGGTTCAAATATATGTTGTAAAAAATATCACAGCGGTTCTAAAAAAATGGAGAGCCAATTATAATAATTAGAAAGGAATAAAAAAAATTGTTTGAAATTAAAGAAATTTTTTTCAATGAAAGCTTTTTGGTACCGCCGCAATTTTTTGCCTAATATACACTCACGTATAGGCTCCATTTTTTTTTGCAGAATCAACCAAAAATGTTTTATCCAAGACTCCTTGCTGTCATTTCTTTCAAATTAACAACAGCTATTAATTATTTAAACATTACTTATGAACAAATTCACATTTTCAACATTATTCCACGAATAGGCCCAATTTTTTTTTGCGGAATCAACTAAAAATGTATTTCCAGTGACTCCTAGTTGTAATTTTGTTCAAATTGATATAAAATATTAATTATTTAAACAATTTTTATAAATAAATGCACATTTTTTCAAGAATAGGCTCCATTTTCTTAGCAAAGTCAATTAAAAATGTATTGGCAATGACTCTTTTGCTATAATACTTTGCCGAGAGCAGTTACAGTTACTTTGACAAGAACAGTTAATTATTGAAACAATTTTTATACACAAATGTACATTTTGGCCACTTTTGCAAGAATAGGCTTATTTTTTCCGTGGAATAAACTAGAAATGTCTTACTTAAAAATGACTCCTTTTGACATATTTGTCCAATTAACAAAAACTGTTGATTATTTAAACAATATTTATAAGCAAATTCACAGTTTGACCATTTTTCCAAAATAAATATTAATTTTTTTGCGAAATTAACTAAAAACCCAAGGTCATTATGTATGTGTTAATGAAAGGTGCGATGAGTTCTTGGTTATTGGGTTATCAAATTATTTATTTATTGGGTATCGTATTTCAAAACTTTTTCTTAATTAGAAAAATATGACAAAAAGGAATAATTGGCAAGACATTTCTTGTTGATTCCGTAAAAGAAATAATATTTATTATAAAAAAATGGTCAAGATATGAATTTGTTTATAAATACTGTTTTAATAATCAACAGATTTTGTTAGTTGGACAAATATGACAAGAAGGAGTCATTGGTAAGACATTTCTAGTTTATTCCACGAAAAAAATAAGCCTATTCATGCAAAAGTGGACAAAATGTACATTTGTTTATAAAAAGTGTTTAAATAATTAACTGTTCTTGTCCATTGGCAAAGTATCATAGGAAAGAGTCATTGGCAATACATTTCTAGTTGATTTCGCTCAGAAAATAGAGCCTATTCTTGGAAAAATGGTAAAAATGTGCATTTATTTATAAATTTTTAAAAATAATTAATATTTTTTATCAATTTAAACAAAATTACAGTTAAGAGTCACTGGGAATACATTTTTAGTTAGTTGCGCAAAAAAAATTGGGCCTATTCGTGGAACAACGTTAAAAATGTGAATTTGTTCATAACTATTGTTTAAATAATTAACACTTGTTAATTTGAAAAAAATGACAGCAAGGAGTTTTTGGCAAGACATTTTTGGTATATTCTTCAAAAGAAATTAAGCCTATTCATTGTGACATACGAAAACTGTGTATTTGTTTATAAAAATTGTTTAAATAATTGTCAAACTGCAGCTATTATTAACTAATCGCTATTAGGCATTATTACTGTCCTATTTTATATAAAAACTATGAATTTCAAACAACTTATCATTGCGAATCACGAGAAAATGGCTTTTCTTTAGTAATTTGTTTAACATATTATAAACAATTTTTTCCTTACTCTAAGCTACTGGAAATTGTTGCTATATAGTCATTAAACTGACTTAAGCTCTTTTTTAGTCAATTTGAAGATCTTAAAAAAAAGGTAAATCTGAAAAGTTAGGAAAACAAATATTGTTTATTTTATTGTTAAATAAAAAATTTTTGTTTGACCAAAGTGAATTTTCTGCACCAACTCGTTTTACCTGGAAGCCTTACGGTCATTTAAAAAAAAACATCAAATCCATTGAAAATTTCCTTGTAGGCAGACTTTTGTTCACAAAAAGTTCTTTTGGCCACACTGTGTGGCGTATGTAATAGCACACAAAAAAGTTCGAAAATACAATATGTAAAGTAAAATCTATGCAAAAGCATGTCTATGATTTCAAATGATGGTCAGTTAAGAGAGTCATATGTTAAAATTAAGAAGACCTCTCGTTTCAATGGAATCGCATACTTTGTCGAGGCCAACAAAATAATTTTTGTTTTTTTAACTGTGAAGTACCAACGGGATAATGTTTGCAAAAATATAATTATGTTATTACCGAGGGCGTGAATGCATTATGAGAAAAAAATTTGGCGGTACCAAAAAGCTTTCTTTGAAAAAAAAATTTTTCAAAATTAAAAAATTTTGTTTTCTTCCTTTTTAATTGCTAAAATTGACTCTCCATTTTTTTTAGAACTACTGTTATATCTTGTACAATAGAATTAGAACTATCGAAATTGATTCAGTCATTTGCGAGAAAATTTAATTTTTTGATGTTTCAAAATTTGTTTATAACTTATGTAAAAAATTGTTTTTGAAGTTGGCACTTGGGGTAAATTAGTCTTATAATGGTAGAAACTTACCACTCAAATATGAACCAAATATCTGCTAAGGCAGACCAATCATGCTTACCCAGCTATGGCCTTTTTAAGTGACTTTTTATAATCCAACTTATATTTTCACCTTTCACTTTCTTTGCTTGTATAAAAGTTAATTTTAATGAAATTATAAAAATGAAATGTTAAATCTTCAAGCAACACAACATACGCAAATTTTATATAATGGAAAAATACTAGAATCAATCTGATACTTGAAAATATAAGAGTTCGAATACTATTTTCATTTTTCTAATTCAAATTGGTGCACATGAATTCAGAACCTGTTAACCCCTCAACCTCTCAATAAATTCCAAATTATTTGTAAAATAAATATCCAATTGAATTGTACTCTCTCAAAGTTGCTTTGGGTTTTTCATCATCAAGGACCTGAACAAAGAAAAGAAATTTGAAGTTGAAGAAAAAGGCAACTGACAAACATAATTGAAATAAATTGTGTACGTTCGGCGTATTTAATTTTATATTTTCAAAATCCTCTGAATCTTTAATTTTAATCTAGATCAAAATGTGTTCTCGGATCTATAAAATTATTCTACTTAAATTTTCTTCCTTTTTTTAAATCTGATAGGGAAAAATGTACTATCAAAGTGCTCTGGATGCTATATTTTATAGATAAGCTTGAAAAAGGTCAACTGATTGCAAAATAAATGCAAGTTTATTAGATGATTTGCAGGACTACAAGGTGTCATTGGGCAGGGCAAAGAATCTGACATTCCAATAACTTGAGCCACAGTGCGATTGCAGAAAACGAACGTGGAGAATCTGCAAAGTAATGCTTGGTGGAAAGAAGTCTTTCTTTTTAATACGAAGGTGGAACGTCCTACGCGTCAAGGTTCTTGGCCTTAAAGGACCTCATGGCATCATAAATTCAATTTCGATTTGTATTAGACACTCGTTCCTTAATCTTAATTTCAATCCCTATCTGCCTTTTCTGATCTCTCAGAGCTCAAGTCAATGCAGAAAAAAAAAACTCAAAACCGACTCTGAAACCTCCAAATTTTTGGTTTCACTTTATTTGAAAAATTTTAATTTCAAAAAACTATTTAATTTTTAATTTCAAAGCTTGAAAAGTTTAAGGATTATAAAATTTGATGTCTCAAAAATTGGCAGAAAGAACTTTTTCCAAACTTGAAATCTGGGGAGTTTAGACATTTGGGAATGTATCTTAAAAGATGAATATAAAATATTTTTAGAACTTTTGAGTGATGCAGTTGAAAGAATTTAAAAATGTAACTGGAGCACATTCGTCAAATTCTGTAGTCTAAATTTAGGTAATGTTGATCTGTAAGAAATAAGACTACGTCAGAAAAAATGTGGAAAAACATGAGTAATTTAAATATTTGGTTGCAACAAACTCTAAAATAGAAACGTCATAAAAGATATTATTATTTGCGTCATAAAAGTTATCATTATTTGCTTAACCTTGCTATAGAATTATTATTGATTCTTGTATTGAATATTGATTGATTGATCATTTTAAATACTTTTCTGTCAACATTGTATTTTCTGTATTGGAAGAAACTATTCAATTTATATTGTCATACATAACTCAGTTTTATTGATACATGATAATGAGACTAAAATTAAGCAGCAAACTGCGTCTCCGAATTTTAATTTAGTTTCCTGAGGAATATTTTTTATTTTATTTAGGGAAATTAATTTTTGACTTTAATTTAATTCTCGAGGAAGTTAATTAAGTTCGATTCACTTCTGAATACGTAAAATGATTTAAATTTAAAATTAAGAAACAAATTCTTGATTATCTTATGAACCTTGATTACTTTATTATAGAAAATATCTTTTGATTCATTTTGAAAATGTTAATCTGGAAAAAATCTAGTTTCGAAATAAATATATTAGATGGAATTATAAAACTCAGAGGAGTCTTGAAATCGAAAGACTCTTACTTTTTTTTTACCTACAGAACCGTAACCAGAATCTTTGTAACCGTTATTATTTTAGAACCGTAATATCAATTAGAACCAGTGGAAATAATCTGTATCCATTAAATACAGAAAGCCGAAAATTGAGATCGCATAAATTATCTCTCAAGAGTGCCATGTATTTATTTTTTAAGCGAGAATTTGCCTTTAAATCTGAATGGCAGGAAAGGAAGAAGGTAGAGGATTTAATGACCGTAATATCCTTAATCTAATTCAAAGTGGTAAAAAAATTAAAAAATAAATACAAAAAAAATCGATTCTTTGGTCACTGAAGTCTGATTGGTGGGAGACAGGTTGACGAACCAGCCAATCGTTTGTGGTTTCTGCACCTGAATTTTAAATGAGGCCCACTCTGGTATATATTCAGAAAAGCTTGAGTCACACAGAACAATTTTTTCTTCCACTTAACACCGAGCAGGTGAGTTCATATTTGCTTTTACAATTAATTTTTTTTCTGACTAAAAAATATCTCAGCTTTTCGTAATTTACATTTTCACAGTGCTGGTAGAAATTGAAAAATTAGTTATTCAAAATTTTCTTTGTCATTTAAGGAGTGTGTGAAAAGTAAAAAAAAATTATTCAAAATTGGGGTGATAAGTGAAACTAAAGGTAAAGATAAAATAAAAGAAAAAAAGGTGAATTTAAAATATAAATTATCGAGATTGCAGTGTAAAAAATAAATTTAAAACAAAATTAAATTTAAAAAAGGTGAATTTAAAATATAAAATATCGAGAATACAGTGTAAAAAATAAATTTAAAACAAAACTAAATTTTGTTTTAAGGTTCTTAATCACTTTTGTTTTATTTTTTGAACAAAAAATCGATTTAGAATTTTAATTTTTTAAATAACTAATAAGGAAAATAATTATCAATATTTAACTTGACATAATAAATAAAGTCGAGTCTTATATTTACATAAATATATTATTATATTTACAGTTAAGATTTTGACTTCTTATCAATAAGAAATTCCGGTATCAACATAAAATTTGCATTCTTCGAACGGTTGTTTCCCAAATCGAATTTCATTAGCATACTTTTTTCCGTGATAAAAATAAACTCGAGAAATTAAAAATTATCCGATTAAAATTCACGTTAAAGAAAACATAAAATAGTTATTTCTTAAAATGTTTTTCACTTTGAACTTGCTGATTTTTTAAGGCTATTCACCTGAGAAAATACTTTCACTGAAAACCTTGAACTTCTTGTGTATGTGGGTAAAAAAAATTGAAAAAAAAAATCAGTTACTCGTTGAAGTCTCAGGCGCTCGTTATAAAGTGATAAAAGTTTCTGAGCTTAAATAAGGATAATTTTATTCATTATGAAACGAAGTATTATAATATTCACTAGCTGGTTAATTATTTATTATAAAATGGAATAAATTAACTTTAAAGGATAAACATTCTCTGCATTAATAATATTTATTTAGATAATTAATAATTGATTTACTGTTTTAAGAAACAGAGAAACCTTTAAAAAATTGGATTTATTATTAAAAGCAATCGTGATTTAAAAACTTTAATTAATAAATAAAACGAAATTTGAATAAAGAAAACTAAAAACATAATAAGAATAAAATTACAAAATAAAGGAGAATATAGTGACAATAAATTTATCTATAAGTTTCTTTTGTATGATAAAAAATATTTTCAAAAATTTCTTGTTTACATCTGCGTAGCGCAATTTAAAAACGAGTTATTCCACGAATATGCAATGTACATTAGGCAATAGAATGTAATTTATTGCAATGATAGTGAATCAATGATGATCTTATCAGAAGTATAATCTAATCATAAATCTGGTTTAACCATTATCGATATTTGATCTGACTAATAGTTCGTCATCCGACAGTGATTCCTTGTCTTTCAAATTAAACCTTTTGTTTAAAAGAATAAAATCTTTTCATACGTAGAAGACATTTTTGGACTGAATTTATAACAGTGATAAGGGAATTTTTATTTTTTATCACCTTATAATTTCTCTACTGATTTTAATTTATTTTTATTCATATTCAAATATTCAATTCATTAATTTATTTTTAGTCCAAATTTTTAATTATTATTATTATTTAGGAACTAAGGGAGTTTTTTACTTTCTCTATTTTCTGTTTGCAAAAAAAGGAACTGAAATAAAGATTTGATTTATAACTAAAAAGACTCTTAGCTATTCGCATAATTTATAAAATGTCAAGTGCATTTTTGCGCCTTTTCCTCGAGTTTCAATGATTAATTATAATTTTTCATGTCCAGGTGCATGTTTATTCTAATTACGCCAGAAGCAATTATTTAAAATTTATTTAGAAGTAAATTTTTTTCATGAATAAAAATCCAACATTAGATTATTTATAAGTCGTCAGTTGGTTTTTAATCAAATCAAAGTTTTCACAAAGCATCAATCTTTTAATAATTATATCATCAAATCTTCTAATCATCAAATAATTGTTCAAAGATTCAAATACCTTTTTTTCTTTAAAACATTTATTAATAATTATTTTTTTATCGAGTTAAATAAATTTCCTTCCAGAAAGAATAAAAACAGATTTAATAGTTTAACAGTTTTCATGACTAGTGCTTCACTACTTAACATATAGTTTAACAGTATTTTCCTTGCATTATTACTGATTCAAAAATGATAATTAATCCATTTTCAGACTTTTGAATGCACTGTCTTGTGATTAAAATGATTTAAAAATGACAAAAAAATCTGAGTCGAAATTCAGAAATTTTTTGTCTGTAGATAGCAGACTCTCCTTTTAGCACGTGTTGATCTCAGAAAATAAAAATTAAAAAATCAAAAAGTCAGAGTTCAAAAGTCACGATTTTTAAATCTTTTTGCCCTTTAGTCACGATAACACTTGATTTAATTTATTTTCATATATAAAGTTACTTCATAAACAATATTTCGTAAAATGTACAGCACGAAAGCAAACAAAAAGGAATTGAGAAAGAAATGAAAGGTAGAGCAAAGATTTTTATGATTTGGAATTATTTGTAATTTACTGGAATTATATAGTGCATCAATATTATGTTATTTATATATTATATCTTGAATATATCAATATATCACTCTTGAAGTTTCAGAAGGAATAAAATGTATTTTTGTAAATTTGTAAAAATTTGAAATATTACTGATTTTCAGAATTAGAATTACATCAGAAAATTATATCAATTTTTTTTTGCTTCAAAGCTACATGGTCTGTTTTTGGATTTTATAGAAGAACCTAACACCTTTCTTCCATTATCTTTCTTCCATGGTCTGTTTTTGGATTTTATAGAAGAACCTAACACCTTTTTTCCATTATATTTATCTGATCATTTTCAAAATTAAATATGTATATAAATATATAAAATAAAATTTCCCAACTGGATTTATTTCTCGCAGAAAAATAGCTTCGTAACTTAGTAACTCTTGTGCAATATTGACTATTTGCGAAATAGAACTTTTTTTGGAACTTTGTGGATGATCGGGAATTGAGAATTTCTCAATAAATAAAAGAAGATAGTCTAGCGCAACGAACCGTATCACCACAGATCATTGTCGTTCATTTCCGGTTATTCGTAATCACGAGGCCGATTTTATACCGTCTTAAAAGTGTTATTGAGACTTTAACGTGCGTAACAGTGGTCTCAATAAAAAATTTTTTATTCCCTCTACTGAAAACGGAAATACATAAAATTGTTCTCAGATATTTTCCATTTTAATATCCCTCTCGAATAAATTGTCTATACAATAAAATTAAAAAAGGATACGAAAATTATCGAAATTTATAGAAAATTGGTAACTCCGGTAACTGAAAGTATAGATTCATTTATTTTAACAAAGATCCCAATTTTTAAAATCCTGATCTAATTTTTATTTCAATTTTTCATTTTAATTTTCATTACAAAATGAATTAATTAATTTTAATTTTTAATTCTGAATTTTAATTTTAAAAAAATATATTTTCTGCCCAATTTTAAATTTCCCTTGGTAGGATGCGTGTTACTCGTGGCTGCAATTTGTCGAGATTTACAAGTGAGATAAGTCGAGCAAAGCATCTTGTGTTGAATAACGAGATGATAAATTGATCCTAGCAATTAACGGTGTGAAACTGTTAATCCGGTGTAATTCTTAAGAGCTACACTTTTCAAGAGTAAATGAATTGCGAGACTGAAGGTGGAAACCATAAATTAAAATAAAAAAGGATCAACAATGCAATATCCTTCAACGTCGATTTATCGATAATGCAAGACCGTTAATAATGCGATAAACGTTCCCTCTTCCGTATACGATACTCTCATGCAAACAAATCGATACAACAATCGATAGAGTCCTTTCCTATTGTTCAAATAATTTCTCAAGTTCTTCCATAAAAGATGATAAAATTCATTCAGTCTTCAATAGATAAAAAGAAAAACTAAATTCAAATTGAGTCGTCCAAAATTGTATTTTTTGAAAATTTTTAATTTACATTTTAAATATGATATTTACATTTTATACATGTAATATTTACATGGAAATATCGTTTAGAATTTTTTTTAAATGAAAAAATATTCGTTGGGAAACGGTTGCTTATTTTGCGAAAGGGTTTGTGTTTTTATAATTTGCATGTGAGTGGAAGAATCGGGTGTAAATAAACAGAAAGGTCCATCGTTTTGTAAATAACTGTCTATCCACCCACGAATTCCATTCACGACTGGATTTTAAAATGCGAGGTACATCGAACGATGCAAGGTTCTGTACCCCTCACTGCACTTTGAATATAAATTCACCTTGGGGAAAAGGAAAGAGTGGAAAAAGAAGCCTTATAACGTCAATATTATAACGACTTATTTAATTTTCATAAAATGCTTCTACATTTTATATTTATTTTTACCGAAACTATATTCAGGCTTCTTGTAATAAATTTGAATAATTATAAAATAATTATCAACTTTTATTACAAAAGAGAATTGAATTACTAAACAGTTAATGAACCCTATTTTTTCGAATTCAGATAATGATAAAATGGAGATAGATAATGATAGTTTTTAATAACGATTACAAATTTTCAGACTAGCGAAAACAATTATGCCTTCGCTTCTTCAAATTATTTCACTCACACAAGGTCGAAATCATTTGAAAATGTAAATCTCAAGTACCATTCTCATTGGTTAGAAAAATAAAACCAAATTCAATATTTTATTAAATTTAGAATTTAGAATTTTAGAGTTTAGAATTTATCGATTTCTAAATTCAGAATTCAGGGACGTCAAAAAATTTCATTTCCTAAATTCACTGATTTTTTTAGTAGCAGATCTTTTGTCTGAAAAAAACAAAGCAAATATAAAATACATTGAATTGAAAATTTATAATATGAATTGTTGATATTATTTTGTAAAATAAATCTTTTACAGATTTTCTCTGACTTATGCAAGTTTCCTTGAAAAATCCCTGACTTTTCCATGATTTCCAGATTCCTACTGACAATTATTCTTAATAAAATATTGATTGATTTCAAAGATTATTTAATCATATTAGTTATGATTCGTTATTATTAATTATAATAATAGTTATCTAATGAAATCATCAATATCATCAATCATCACATCAATTATTAAATTTAAAATTTAATTAAATTTAATTAAATTGCAAAATTTAATTTTCTTTTACTGATTTTTTAAATACCAAATCTTTTATGTTCGAAAAAAACAACACAAACAAAGAAGTTATTAAACTTATAATTTACAAAGAATTTTTGATATACGATTATTTAATTATATTAGTTATGATTCATCATTATTAACTGTAATAATATTTATCTAATCAAATCATCAATATCATCAATCATATAAATTCTTAAATTTAAAATTTAATTAAATTAATTATTTGTAAATTACAAAATTTAATTTTCTAAATTTATAGATTTTTTTTAAAACAAATCTTTTATTTTCAAAAAAAAACAAACAAAAAATTCATCAAATTTACAATTTACAATGAATTTTTTATATACATTAAAAATATATCCTTCTACAGAAATTCTCCGACTTTTACACGATTCCTTTAAAAATCCCTGACTTTTCCAAGATTTCCAGATTCTTATTGATTATTCTGTATAAAATATTGATTGATTTAAACGATTATTTAATTATATTAATTATGATTTGTTATTATTAATTATAATAATATTTATCTAATGAAATCATCAATATCATCAGTCATATCAATTCTTGAATTTAGAATTTAATTAAATTTAATTAATTGTACATTACAAAATTTAATTTTTTAAATTTACTGATTTTTTAATAACAAATCTTTTATGTTCGAAAAAATAAAGCAAACAAAAAATTCATAAAATTTACAATTTATAATGAATTTTTGATATACTTTTTAAAAATAAAACCTTCTGCAGAAATTCTTTGACTTTTACAAGTTTCTTTTAAAAATCTGGAAATCATGGGAAATCTTGATTTTCAGATTCTAGTTGATTATTCTGAATAATATATTGATTGATTTAAAAGATTATTTAATTACATTATTTATAGTTCGTTATTATTAATTACAATGATAGTACTTTACTGCAAATATAAAATATTTTTTGATTATCGAATCCAAAATAATTATTGATACAATAATGTGTCATCGACCCTGGTAAGAAGCTCAAGATCAAGATCGCGATCAATCGAATAATTTAGCTTATCCATTTATACACGGTTTTCACGGAGCCAGTTTGACATGGGATTACCATTAGTATAGTATATAGTTTATGGTATTGGTATTTTAAAGACACTAACGGCAATGTCATCGCGATCGATGATCGCTAATCGAGAACCGGTCGCTGAGGATCATTCCCCCAGGAGGATCCACAGATCCTACACCTTTTCCTTCGCTTCGATCGCTTCGATACTCAAAACTCCAATACGTTTCAGAATCGCGACAAACCTCAACCTAAACGGATCACGGTGTTTCCCTATACAGCAGGCTTACCTTTTTTTCGCGGTTTTCACTTTGAAATAGGTAAATTTATGATTTAAAGTTTAAAAAAAAATTTATTCTTATTTTTATTTCTTATATTTTAGTTTATTTAAAATTTGGAAAGTCGATGATTGAAATTATCTGCTGATTGAAAGTGCTTTAGAACTGAGTGGTAGTTTTCTGATCAAAGTTTTAAATCATCAAATTCGTAGGTCAAATCATCAAATCTTTAAATAGAGTTTTCATCAAATTATTGAATCTACAAATCATCAAATTCAAGTTATAAATTTTAAATGGTATTTACTACGTCACTTGAAAGTATTAAAAGGACTTGTGAAAAAACTAATTATTTTTTTATAAGTACTCTTTAGTTTCTGAAATAACAATAAATAATAAAAATGATAATCATAAATAATAGAATCAATAATCATAAATAATAAAATCAGAAACTTATAAAATAGGAAAATAATAAAATGAAGATGAGAAAAGTGGAATAGATTCCTAAGAATAATAATCGAAAACAAGAAAAGCACAGACAATTGTGTAAACAAGGACGTTACATAAACTATTTAAAAATTAAATACATCGATTCCTTATCGGATAAATTCTGATATCAATACGTCAATGATTTCAAGATTCTTCAATTCAGTCACTTTCAATTCACTTTTTTAAATTTTACATAAAATCTACTTAGAAGTCCTCTTCGTTTTTTTTTTCCCTGGAATATATTATAAATTTTTTATTTATTTTTTTCTGTGAATCATTTATAATAATTTTTGTAATTATTGTTCAGTTTTAGAATGTCCTGGTCGGCAGGGAAACTCTTCGTTTCCCTTTTTCTACTCTTTGCAGCTTTAGCTTCAACGTGTAACGGTAAGTTTGGATTTGTCTTTAGCAAATATTAATTTAATTGAGTTTTTAAGATTTAATTAAATTCAAAATACGGTTTCAATAATTTCAATATTTAAATATTAAAATGGTCATCTTTAAAATTAATTTATAAAATATTATTCAAATAAAAATAGGAAATGAAGCTCAACCAGCAAGGGTGGTTTGCTACTTCAGCAATTGGGCAGTTTATCGACCAGGAATTGGTAGTTATGGAATAAACGATATTCCTGGAGAATTGTGTACCCATGTGATTTATTCGTTCATTGGTGTGAGCAACGTAACTTGGGAAGTTTTGGTTCTCGACGAAGAACTTGATGTCGAGAATAATGGGTTCAAAAACTTTACGAATCTGAAGCTCAAGTATCCTAATCTAAAGACAGAAGTTGCTGTTGGAGGATGGGGTGAAGGTGGAAGAAAATACAGCAATCTCGTTAGCGTCAAACCAAGAAGGGACACATTCATCAAAAGTGTCGTTGGTAGGAAATTTGTTTTATAATTAAATTAATAATAAATTAATTAACTAATCAGGGTGTCTAGCGATTCTTTGGGGAAAAATTCAAGGGATTTCCACGTTTTTCAGGTCAGAAAATTCACGATTAAATATATAGATCACTTAAAAGCGGTCCATGTTAAAAGCTTTCAATTATTTTGGGCGCTTTCATTCCATTTTGAGTTAAAAATTAGGATCCATTGTGAAAGAATCAGTACCTGAGTGTTTCTAGTGAATCCATAATTTGCACAATTTAAAATTGAAATAAATCAAAATATCAAATCAGCATAGTGACAAAGTGAAAGAAGTTTAAATGGGCATCAATCTTTTATATACTAAAAGAAAGATCTCCATTTAAAATAGTTCTCCTCTTCTTTAAACTGAAAAAAATAGTTTAAAACTATTTTTTTCAGGGGTCTCTTCGGCATATAGCCTCTTTTTTTCTTTCTTGACACCGAAACCGATTTTTGTGCTCAATTTTCCCTATTGCCTCGCCTTAAGCATTGATTTTCGACGATTCGCACTAGAAATAACTTAGTAAATTGATAAAATTACCAGGTAATCATTAAGACAAAAGGATACTTTTTTCTATTGTTCAATAAAGATCCGATAATATCAATATAAACCAGGATAAAATATCGTACGCGGCCGAAAAATATTTTATCTTGGTCCTAACTAAATTTAAATACACACCAGGTAATATGTTACCTGCCTGCCTAGGTTACTTTCTATCTTACCTGTCTGCCTAGGTTACTTTCTGTCCAGGTGCAAAATGCTTACGCTAGGGATAACGTCCCGGGACGTATCCGTCACCCTAGACTTTGTAGCTATTTTTTAAATAGCTTTTTAATTTACTCAAATTCAAAAATTATAACGTACTATTCACGTTTATTTGTAGATCATGTTGACCTGGAAATGAAATCATTCTATAATGCTAAGTTAAATTTCACTAACGATCTAGCAGTTATAAAAAGTTTAAAAAAATTGAATAATAATGAGAAAAATTCATTAAACTGATTACAAACTTTATCAAAAGTTAAAAAAATAGTTTTATTAAAAATCGAGGGAT
>JBAGKK010371376.1:0-18724 GCA_037177015.1 Euceroptres primus
TTGTTTAATTCATTCAGTTTATTGCACACGTAATTAAGTTAACAAAATTGTTGTTTTGCCTTTATTACCACTTTTTTCTATCGTATTTGATTAATGATCGAGTGTTACCCCCCCCCCCCCTCCATATAGTTGAAAGTTCCTACATAGTCAAAAATTCCTACATTAGTTAAGTACCCCTCTTCTTTGTCGAGCATTTCCTTTTAGTCGAATTTATCCACATAGTTGGATCCCGAAAATTTGAGTAGTAAGGAGTCTAGAGCACCGACAACGAAAAAGAGCACTAGTAAATATAAGTAAATTATTAATATTTTTGTATAGAATCCTGGTTTTTATTAGAAAATTGTGATTTTGAAACATTTCTGAATATTGTAAGATTCTTTCCGTATTTTGTTATTAATTGAGTCATTTTGAAAGTTATTTTGGAATTTTGTGAAATCTTGTGAATCAGAATTTTTGTTGTATTTTTTCTTGACTTTTGAGAATTGTTATATTGTTAAATACTAATTGCCAACCTATCGAATTTTAATTGCTTACTTTAAATAAACTAATATTTTATTGTTCCATTTTATTTGCTGCGTTATTATTTATTTTTACATAGAAACCTTTCTCAGATTTTAGCGAACTACCGCCTCTACCACATTTTGGACTGAGCTAACCGATTGGATAGTCTCACAAATTTTTGTCTTATCTTTGAGAGTAGTCTTACAAATTTTGTTATATCTGATGAGAGTAGTCTCGCTAACTTTGTTTCTTTTAAGTTTCTGGCCCAATAAAGGCCTGGCGCCTTGGCATTCTGGATATTTAGAATCGTTTATCTTTTTGTGTACTCAGAAACGCGGTGTCAATGAAGTTAATTAATCGTGAAAAATTAATCATATCACATTGTAATAACTTTTTTGTCACATAGGTGTTATATCACGAGATTTTTGAAATTTCTGACACAACGCCAGAAGATAGGCAATCAGTTTAAAATAATGCGAACAAGTGATAATTACTTGTGTAGTTAGGCACACAATATAACAAGACACTTGATGATAAACAAATGGAAGTAAACACATGCAAATGATTTTACATCCACTATAGTAAATTAATAACCAAATCCTTAAAAAGGGCAAGAGAATTTTAACAATAAATAATAGTAAATGTGTTAATCGAAGGGATCTAGTGTTCACAAACATCATTAAGTAATAATTAAAAACCATCAAATAAAGTATGAATAAAATTTCTTGGAATGATCGTGGCTCGGTACTGATTCCCTTCGAACGTGCTTCACTACAGATTTGTAACGAGCGTGCCTTACTACAGATTTGTAGCGAGCGTGCCTCACTACAGATTTGTGACGAGCGTGCTTTACTACAGATTTGCAAAGATCACTCCCTCTAACAGGATTGATCTACTATAAAAACTTTCGGACTTCTTCCGATGGTCATCTTTTGCTTCAACCAGTTATTCGGGAAACAGCATCTCGCGACTGACTCACCTTGACTAAGGCATGATGCTTTTAAAGCATCTTAGATCGCGGTCATTGTGTTATAATGAACGAGGTAACTTCGGCTAGAGGGTGAACCATCCTGGATCGCGGCTGTGGTAACAATTTATAGTATTGTTGAACAAAGTCTTGAGACGGTCCAAATGACTCAATAAGAGAACATTAATTACTATAGAATTAAAATAAGGAAAGTAACAAGAAAAATTAAATATTAAATTATTAAATATCAATTTAAAAGTAAGGGCACTAGGCAAAAGGTGATACAGCACTGAGAATCGAGATTATTCTAGAATATTCCGGACGGAAGCAATAAACAAATACACGGGAGAATAAATATTCTGCGGGAGAAAATAGCGCCAAAAATATCAAGAGGACCGATCAATGGAATTAGGGGGGCGAGAAAAGGCGCCAAAGATTCACGGACAAAAGCAAAAAGCGCGCACAAAATCGATCGAAAAGTAGGAGAAAAATCCACCCGATTGGGAAAGCAGGTCGATGACCGTGAAAATCAATGACCGCCACGCGCCGGAAATACTGGGGACCAATAGTGGGGAGGCCAGAGGCCCAAAACTATAAAAACGGCTTGCTATCAGGTCTCAGCCTCTTACGCTTTGATCCTCATCACGAGGTGAGAAGTGAAGCACTATTTTTTTAAAGAGAAGCTTTCCTCCAGCTCGTAAAGTTTAGCGAAAGAAGGGGCACCTAACTTCTGCTGCTCTCTACTACGGAGAATCTAGGAAAGCTTTTGTTTCCCAGCCCTCCCGATAGGCCAGTGTAGGGATTTAGGAGTTGCTAAATATAAATAATTTAGCATTCAATATTCCAATTTATAAAAAGTAGAACTTTTACACTGTGTGACATTTGCTGATAGCACCCAGAATAATAAGACAGTTTGTGAGTTCATTCAGAATTTTCAACCCACTTCTTGGAAGCTCATTTGGATGAACATTACAAATAACGGTTCTGAAAAAAACAATTATGGATGCATGAAACAAGCCTGAGTGGTAGAGATTAATTCTTGATTCCATTCTGAATTTTCAACCCATTTCTCGGGAGCAAATTTAGACGGAATAGCAGGAATTGATTTCTTACTAACACTTCTTCACACTTCTTACACTTCTTGGGAGCTCATTTTGGTGGAAGATCAGAAATCAGCTTGCAATCAATTCAGGGAATATAATCCCACAAGCAATACAAGCTAACTGAAGCTAAAGTAACCAGTGATTATCGCGACACTCATATATGTGCGAGTTGTAATAATCAGTTACAAGGCGGCAGCTAACCTTGTGCATTGGTTGCGTGTGAAGATTGAAAGTGACACACAGCTGAGCTCAAATTAAATAATTCAGTCCACTGCCAGAACAAAAAGATATTGAAGACTTGTGGATTTTGCTTTCTGGATAGGCTAGAAATTCTATGGTAGTCGTGATATTAAGTGGAACACAGACATTTCACTTCGTCTGCCAATAGTCGCATCCATCCATAGTTTTCAGCTAGGAAATATTTGGCAACTGACACCTGGCTGTGTTGATCACGTCAGGGAGCTAGCTCAGGGTAGAAAAACCTCTTTAGACCTTCAAGCTGTCAAAGGAGCTCGTCTGCGAACCATTGAATCTTTTGAATATCTACGAACGTTCAGAGAACGTTAGTTGTTTTGTTTAAAATAAATATAAATCAAATACGGAATCATTTTCGCACAATCAAAAATTAAATTGTGTTCTAATAATCCAAGTGATTTATGGAATGAGCATCATAATTATAAAAGCAAAAGCGAATTAAAAATCGTAAACTTCGAGTAGAATAAAATTATAATTCTTTTATTAGGGCCAAATTCACTACCTGACACGACTGAGAACAAAGAAAATAATTGCCCTCAGTACTTCGTGATAAGGAAATAATAAATTGGCTTAAAGAGCAAATAATTGTTGGATGAAATTTCAACAATTCGCACTCGAAGCTACAGCTTTTTGATTCAAAAATAAATGATGATAAAAATAAATTGAATTATTCGAAACCCAAATTTAAATAACCAGTGAGTACTATGAATTGAGAGGCTTTGAATTAAAATAGAGCAATTAGGATGTCATAATAGATCCCTGGCGATAGGACACCGTTACAGTCCCTTCGACTGAAACATTCTAAAAGTAGTCACAACTACAGTCGTCGTACAGTCGGTACTTCGTAGTGAGAATTCGGGGTCCTGAAAACCGCGAAATCGAGCTAAGTGAATTTTATCAAACATCCTGTGAGATTTTATCGTCTCACAAGACGGAAGGGGATAAAGACGACAATTATTCTTCTCTTTCCCTTAACAATAAGAAGGTAGAGTAAGTTTTTACACTTTATAATTTAATCCCTGTAATTTGCAATTTTCACTTATTCAATAAATTATTATGAAACAAATTCATAATCGTGTGTAACGCAAAACCAATAGCTTTGACAAGTGACAATGACCTCACAACAATAAATGATCAGGCCTTTCCAACCTGATTAATCACTAGCTTCCCATATAAAACCATTATATATAATCACCCTTGTCTTCTGCTCGGGATGTAACAGAGGTACTCAAAACGGCCAAAAAGTACTTAAAAGCGTCGATAACAAAATTTTATTATAAAGAATTGTTAAACAATTAATTGTTTATTGATAAAAAATGTCATGATACACACTTGCAATCAATCAAAATCACTTACTAGTCTTAAAAAGACAAAATAAGGCTGTAATGACACTTTGCGGTACGCAGAGAAATTCTGTACAGGAAGGGTCCAATTTCCAGGGTCATAACTCGCGACCTATTAAGGCTCCTTTTATGCAGAATTGAGTCCACTTTCATTTATCTTGCATGCATTCATGTCGTGGGATTTATAGGAAACGAGGTATTTTCGAAAAACATAACTTTTCTATTTTTTGTCAGAAGGTGAGAAAAAAATTTAATTTTTGCAAGCTCACAAATTCCAAACGAATCGGAGTAGAAGACTTTTTTATTTACGCAGAATTTCATTTATTTCATTTTATTCTCTGGCGTTCTCAATGTAGATTCAACCGGAAGGGAGTAATTTTGAATAAACGGAACTCGATTTTTTTGCCTCTAAAAATAGGCAAAAATGGTCAACTCTGAGTAAAGTCATAATTCACTATTAGACATACGACACTGCTTTGTTCGGCGAAGTCACTGCAAATTATGTCTACTTTCACTCGTCTGTGGAACATTTATTCGAAAAGTTTATAGGTTTAGGCACACACTTTTTTTCTCCAAAGAAATGATTTTTCGCTGAAAATCGAAAAAAAATTTTTCAAATGACTATAGCTCGAAAACTATCAAAGATAGAAGGTTCCTTTTTTCTTTATATTTTCTCAGAATCTTGACCACTTCCTTTTTTCTGTTGAACATTTTGCTCAAAAATCCATTAGGATGGTCCGTCCACGGAAACGTGATTTTTAAAACTTAATAAACAGACCGGGTTTGCAACTGATGCGAAGTAGAAAACTCAGAGTATCAATAGGACCACCAAATGAAACGATCTATACAGAAAAAGTCGCTCGTGGGAATTATTCGGACACAAAAGTACCAGATGCCTGGACTATATGACGTGTCGACCATGTCAACTCCATACAGAGTTAAACAAGTCCATGCTCTAAATTCTGTGTCGATTCCCACGAGCGACTCAAAATTTTTCGCACGCAACTCCACTATTCATTTACACCGACCATTTTTACAGTCCATGAGGAAAACAAGTGTCTTAACCGAAAGACACAAGATTTTTATTGTATATTCTTTCCACAATATTTCGATAACCAAGCGATATATTGAGAAAATTGATTGAGGCAATTTCGATCTCTACTTTTTTCGTATTTTACATCGTTTTCTAGATGAACCGAATCCATTGTACACGTGTACCTATTTGGTGTAAATTACACGTGTAAAACCAGTGTACTTGAATTATACGTGCGTGTGTTGTCTGGGTATTGGATAGTATGTAAATAAATATTTTAAATTTATTTTGTTTATTAATTACTTCAGGCAATGTGGTTAATAAAGCTGAGCACGGTTCTTTGGATTGGGCGAAAATTTGTGAGAAATCATCGAAGGTTATTACATTTATTGATCTTGCTGGACATGAACGTTACTTGAAAACGACAGTTTTTGGAATGACTGGCCACGTCCCAGATTTTGGTAAGTTTACTTATTGAAATTATTATTTATAGGCATATGTCAAGTAAGTTATAACAAATGAAAATCCTGAAAAGTGCATATTTTTACCAGATTTCACGTATATATGGAAGATTCTCAAATTGATGTAACTTTCATGTTCTTGGAAGTTTATTCAATGTTCCTAGACTTTTTCAAAATTTTTAAATGACTTTCAGCACATATGATGGTCTACTTTCTTAGCCTATTAAGATAAAGTTTTAAAAAATTATAGTTAAGCATGCCATGTTTATAATAAAGCAGTTAATTTTTAGGCTTCTCACGTGTTCCTTCGTACAGTTTCACATTAACGCTCTCTTTGTGAACAAGGGTTTGCGTTAGAAATTTGTCAAGTACCTATAATTTTAGCTAAAATATTGTAGTATAGGAGCTTACCGCACATAAATTTAAAAAGAAATTAAATCACAATAAAAAAACGACGTGAAAACTAAGTCTTGTTAGAGACAGGAGAAATACGATTGACACAAGACTAGTCCAAGACTGGCAGTATTTGGACAATATTGGCCCAAGATTGCTTCCAGTATTGGAACAATATTGTACAAATAGAAATTTTTATTATAAACATGTAAAAAAAAAATAATTACTGTGATATGAGTATCAGGGAAAGACAATAAAGATTACGGTAAAGAATAAATAAAGGTGAATTTTGAAAAGCGAAAAGTCACCATCTGCCAGATATGTAATAAGAGGCCTTGTAACGATGCAATTTCAGCATCATCTAGGTTTCTTTCCTCGACCGAAAAATAGCCGAATGGAGCACCTAGGATTAAGGGTTAAAAGGGTTTGAGAGGTTGTCCCAAACTTGTGCTCATTATTTTTACTTTGGCGCTGACGTTTTATTTTATTTTTTACATGCTTTTCCACTAACCGGCTAGGCATTTCCTTCACCGACTGACAGACGCAGTTACATATATCGGAAGTAATGAGGCGTGCAATCTAGCAGTTTGCCAGCGATCTGAAGCTGGAAAGAACTTCAGGACTTCTGAAGTCAGCCACTTGGAGCGCGGGATCTCAGCATCCCGACTTAGAAAGCAGCCAATTGTTAGACTCAGTTTCCTTCGACTTCGAGTATTTAGTTTTTGACTCATTTAATGATTGTCTAACATTAGTTGTTTCCCACACTAAAACATCATAGATTCGTCCTTGTGTCGGTCAGTTTAGTTGTTTCGCGTAGACGCCGCAAGCCCAGTGGTCCTTTAGGCGCCGAGAAATTAAAGCTCGTCCGAGCTTGGTGGCGAGTGAGGCTCACTCACCATTCGGTTAGTTTAATGTCGAGGCAGCGCGTTATCTTGAATACGCTACAGCAAAGTTACACAGGTGTCCTTCTATTTGGAACAAATCTACGAAGATAGTTTCTCTTTCAATTTATCTTGAGTCTTTTTCTTTTTTTTTGTCGGTTACTTCAAGTTAAATTCTCAGGCTCTTTTAGAGGTTAGCCTCTCAACAATCCAACTGTCAACTTCAACTTATAAATAAAACCTCAAGAATCGAGTAGAATCGTGAAGTGCACCTTTCTTCGATCGTTTTTTTATATTCGAAAACTGAAAAAGTTTCCCATTTTTTTGGTCTTACGATCAATTTTGGAGAAAAAATAAAAAAGAAACTTGTTTTCGGCCTCATCTGTGGGCCTTCTTCAGAAAACACGTAAATAAAAAGGAATTTTGGACAAGTTTCTTTTTTATTTTTTCTCCAAAATTGATCGTAAGACCAAAAAAATGGGAAACTTTGATTTCTCTTTCAGTTTTCGAACTTCAACTTATATCGAGTCTTTTATTTTTAATAAATTTTCACCTAATAGTTAAATGTGAATTCGCTTTTTCACCTGCAACGATCCCAAATTCCCGAATCCTTGATCTAGCCTGGCTTCTTAAGCTCCTTTTTCAGGAACTTTATAAATATGGCGTAAGCCTTGTCACAAAGCGACACTAGGCGCTCATCAATGAGAATTAGCCACACGTAATCGTACGAACACCGAGGGTCTCCCGAATCCTCGGGTCTTGCAACACTTTTAATTTTGTTCCAGATTCGTCCTATTTTAGGGTCACGCCGTGCCCACCTGTCGAATGCTCGGAAATGTTAAAGATGGGGTTATGTGGGGACCCCGCATAAAAATGGGGTTATGTGGGGACCCCAGCAACCACGAAAAATTTATCTTAATCAATATAAGTATTACACGCTTTTATTTAGTTCGCTGCGTCTGTTACATTCAAATTTTGCGATCGTTTTTTAACCCACTTCCTGATACGGGGCATTATTTCTCAAGTGACCCCACCTAAAAATTTTAAGTTTTTAGGTCGGGTTAAAATTGGGTCAATTTATCGCCCTATTGGATAGAATGCATCATACCAAATTTTAGGTACATCGAACAATCAGTTTGCGCATGCGCGAAAGTGAAAGTTTTTACTGTAACTCGCGCGCCGTTGGTTTTGAATGCCTGTAACTATTATCGTACTATACGCAGATTACTTTTACATTAGGTCGTTCGATTCGTATTTTTATGCACTTTTTGATAATACCAAATGAAAAATTCCAAACTCAAAATTTGACCAAAATTTTTCAAAATAAAAAATAAAATAATTTCTTTTTCAACTTTGGACCATTTTTTTTCTATAAACTAGCTTAAAATAAACCTTATTATATGTACTAAAATCCCTGCAAAGGGGAATTATGGGTCGAGCTTCGGTTTTCGAGTAACAGAACAAAACTTGAGTGGAGGCATCCTCGCAGTGCGATGCACGCTATCACTATGCGCTAGAGTGAAGCTCAATGGGACTTCTAAATTTCAACTTATACGATACTTTATCGTTTAAATGTCACTTATTTTCTTGCCATTGGGTTTTTCTTTTTCGCGAATATTTTTACCTTTTTCTTTTTGGGGTATTCAGAATAATCCACAGTCGACAGTTGTTCCCACTGTATTCAGTGCTTTACCATGAGTTTTCGTTTTGTAGTTTTTGTTTATATTTAATTTAAAGAAAAATGCGCCGTTGTTGTGGAGAAAAGCAAGTTTGTTAGAGAGAAGTGGTGAATAAGACGTCGAAGTGGTGATGAATTTGATGGATGTGACGGAATCACTTCAGATAGAACCACCAAATATGGTAAATTTCAGGTTGTTTTTTTGCTAGTTATTATTGTATGTTTCTCATATTATTTCATGTTAGTGTCGCATAATTCTTTTTATAATTAATACACTGAAATATTCCGATTTATAATAAATTGATCGTCCAATAAATATTGTTTAGCGTGTGGGATACAATTAGCCACACCTGAACGTCGCTTAATTTTTTAGTACAGGTTAACTGCAAATAAAATTTAGATTGTGCAAAATTAAATGCAGTGGATTTGGTTTACATCTGCAATCAATTTTAGAAAATGGGAAAATACGATAATCAGCAAAGTTTTTTGAGAGACTGTATCGAGTGTGTGCCCGTCAAATGCATTATTCTAAGGACGACGAAGGTTTGGTTGAATAACGTCAACGAACTTTTAAGTACTTTATACCGATTTTGAATGTACGTAAGGCAAGTTTCTGCAAAAACAACTTTTGCAACATTTTTAGAATCATCATCAAACGTGCAAGTTTAATTTGTAAAAAATCGCTCACAGATTGATAGACGTCTGACAATCGTGGCAAAAGTCGCAATATTCTAGATCTATCGGAAGATTTAAATATCTACAAATTGTACGGCTCCTTCCGAGAGAAGTACTGCGATGAGATTTGACAAATAAACCATCCGGTTAGTAGAGGATGGATTTCAAATATTTTCAGACGACACTTCACTTGCAAATTCCAAAGGCCCAGAACAGACACGTGTGAAACCTGTGACAAACTGAAAGCCCAGGAAGTTGCTGCTGGTAACGTAGGGGGTAAAAAAGCAGCTGCTGCAGCTTTACGCGTGCACCACGAACTCGTTGAACAGAGTCAGCTGATGTTTAAGAATAAAAAAAAAGATTAAATAAACTTGTTGATCAGAATTAACGAAGGTCGATTTCCAGAACATAAAAAATTTTTATTTAAAATTTTGTTTAATTGTTCTTAACAATTTATTTGGACAAATACTCCAGTTTGTTGTAGAAAAAAATTATTTTGCACTAAAATCGTTATGGTTTATTATTAAAATGGTAATCATTAACGAAAAATGGTCATAAATCGAAAATTTGTAAGCAATCAATAAAGTTATAAACAATCTTTTAATCTATTAAGGCCCATGGGTAGACCAACGGACATACCAGAAAAGGTAATATTGAGATGAGAGCACTTGATCAAAAGATAACTTCTCATGGAAACAATTACCATTCTAATAATAAATAACAACGATTTTAGTACAGACTAATTTTTTTCTACAACAAGCTGATACATTGGAGTATTAGTTTAAATAAATTGTTTATAACAATTGAATAAAATGTATATAATTTTTATGTTCTTTAAATCTACCTTCCTTAATTCTGACCTACAACAAGTTTATTTAAGACTGAATCCACTTCAAATCAGACAGGCAGTGCAACTACAAAGCACAGAATCGATCGCTGATCAAATACATTATTTTTCAAAGGAAATAAGGCGACACGTATTTTTCCATTTTGAAAAAAAGTCAATTTTCGCGAAGTTATAACAATTTGAATGTTTGAGGTTGTTTTTTAAAAGAACACAATTTTTTTTAAACCTGTATAACTTTTTATCTAATTGAGATATTTAGGTTTTCTTTTGAGCATCTGGTAGAGTTTGTGGCCTTTTTCAAAATACTCTAGAAAATTTAAAAAAAAATTAAATTAACAAGACTGCGGCTGTTTCTCTGAAAATACTTAAAGTCGATTTTCTTAAAAACTCCACCTTTTTTTTGCTTAAATTTTTTTGCTGAATTGGTACTTATATGAGGAAGAAATCATGTAAGTTTAATGCGGGCCAAACTATTTTTCTGGTCAGGATAATTTTTTTTCTAAAAAAAAATGATTTTTTTTGCTCAAATAAAGTAAGATTGCAAATTAATTAAATTGTTTGAACGTTTTTATATTACTTTAAAGTAAATTCTGGTAAGTAACTACATGAAACCTCACTCTGCTTCTTCCCATACGTGTTTAGCTGTTCTTGTCATATAAGACGGCCTGTCTCTATTTTTGTCAAATGCCGACTTCCAAACATGACATTTTTGAACGCCTGCGACAGCTGGTATACTTTTCCATTCGCGAATTTCAATCTTCCGAAACTTTTCCAAATCTTCTGCTGTAAGTAAAACTAGTTTAATGGAGGACGTGTACTTCTGCGCTTCACTTACAAAAGTCCACTGTCAATGCCTTCCAGGTATGACTTTTTTAAATTATGAGCAGTGGCCAGATGTGACGATGCCTCCAATAGCATCGCAAGCTCCTTTGCCGTGACTTGTTGAAGAAAATGTCCAGCTTATGTTCCTTATGAACAGGTGACTGTGATAACTCATGGAACTGGTACCGAATTTTAAAGTGATAGAACTTTTTCTTTATAAATTTCGAGAATTCGATCCATCGTCAATAAATCATGAGAAGAATCATGCTTCGTATCATCGGTGACGACTGAAAAACTTTGTGTTTCTGTACCGCAATAACAAAAAGCTCTAAGTATAGAAATCTGTTCCATGATCCAATATGCTCTTTGCATTTCGTCCTTGATTATTTTCTTCCAATTCTCTGCAAAATCGCCGTGGAAAACTAGTTTCTCTGAATTGAACTTTGCTTTTTCTTTCACGGTTTTGATCTCTTCTTTTTGAAGATCATTTAGATATTTATGAAACATTAGCTTTTAATGTGCAGTTAGCTCACTTAAAAATGTTTCGAAGCTCGTTGTTTTTTTGTCCGAGTCAGCTTTATACCACAAAGCGTAAGTTACATCTTTAACAGCTGTTTTTTCTGATATTTTCAGCACTTGAGTAGTTATTCCTGCTGCACCAGGACACCGATCACATTCTTGAAGAACATATTGTTCCGTTGAAGGAGAGCATATTATAGCAGAGAATAGTTCCTTTCGAATTTCCTTTAAGTCTAAGAAACGATTCCCTCTTAAATTTTTTCAGGGCAGTAAGGCACAAACCAAAGTTAGCACAGTAAATGCAGACGTATATTTCCCTGTGTGGGGGAATATACAATCATTACCCATCTTGGTCGTAAGGTGTAAAACTTGGATCTACCTATACGAGTATACATCAAGATTAGCTTATCGAAAAATGTAATATATTTCTCTAATGGTTCGTGTTAAGAAACGTTTGACTGCTTTTACTTTTATGTCACTTATTTCTGCATTTATTACGTCATTTTTATTTGGACTTTGCCTAGAGCAATCCAAATCATCATTTAGATAATAATCCTGTGCTAACTTTACGTGTTCATCGCTCACTGGAAGGATCAGGCAAATAATATATTCCTTTGTGTTCATCGTCCACTGCAAGGATCAGGCAAATAATATATGCCTTTGTCTTTTTTGAGTTTTCTAGCTTCGCCAATCATGTATCTGGTTAATGCAGGAAATTTTGAAAGTATTTGACTTTTCGAAAGGTTTTCAGGTAAAATTGTCAGAAGACGGATTTTCTCTGAAATTGTTTTGCAATTTTCCGAAGCTGATCTTAATTTAATTACCCATTGCTCGCACAAATTGCATTCATTATTTATCGGAAGTGTAACGTCATACATTTTTGAAATTTTTTTCTCTATTGCTTCCGAAAACGAATCGAAAATCTCCTTCCGTTTTCTGCAAGCATACTTCTCTCTTTGGTCTTCTGAGATTATACTCACATTTGAGAGAACGCTAAATTTTTATGTAAAACACGAGTAACAATTTTTGCAGACACAAACATCTAATTTAATATCTTTCAGGGGAAACAAAGGCTGTAGCAAGGGAGCAAAATCTTCTACTTCTACAAATCGGTTATTAGGGCTGTTATAAATTGGCTTCTTGTGCACAACTTCAAAATCAGGACATTTCGAACGCCCCTTTTGATGTTGTCTCATTGTCAGTCATCAAACTTTCGCAGTTAAGATGAAGATAAATTAATTGAAAAAGTACTCAGTTATACCTATAAAAAATTAACTGCATCTAAAATAGCACATGAAGGATAAAAAATAATGTAGTACATTGAACGACAAATCTAAACGAAAAATTGAAAAAGAATACTCACAATGCTGATTTTAAAGTATATTAGACATAAGTAATTTTTTTCTGAGATAAAAACATCATATTGTTGAAATGGCTTTTTTTGATGCACTATATGGTTAAATAATAACGTCCACAGACTGAAATTAAAAAATCCGGACTGAAGTCGTTTTAAAGCATTTAATGCCCAACATTTCTGAAAAAAATTATTAATATCATTTAAGAGTTGTAGTCTGTAGTGGATTACGAACAGTAAATTCGTAATCCTCACCACTCTGTGGTGGTCAAAGCAAGAACCAATTTCTTGTCGAAATGTACATGATCCTCATTGCTAAGGGTTATTTTGAAGAAATAACTCACAAATTTCTCCTTAAAGGACTGTGAGCAAGCTTGGTCAGACTTGACACATAAATGGCTAGAGAATAAATTAATTAGACAAACTACAAGTCAATTTAGAAACTAAAATATCGGGCGCCAGCTATTCGCGCAAAATATCAAATTTTTAACGAATCAACAGCAAAAGACCAATTTTCATAAAATTGTCTCAAGCACGGCAATAAAAATTTATTTAACTTCAAAAATAATTAAATGAAACACGGTGAACAAGAGTTATTGATATAGCTTGAATAAAGACTGCAAAGTTTCAATTCTGAAATACCTAGAATAATCAGAAAACTTTTAAATTAGAAATTTCAAATCCAAAGACATTCAATTTACATGAATTCCAATTTTAACGACCCAAATTCACATTATTATAGGTGTTACGTACGGCTCTTATCTGTTATAAACAAATGGAATTTTTAAGTTAATAATAAATTGCACAAGAAAAGATTTAATATGTTGCAAAAAGTCTCTTCTGAATTCATCTGTGGACTGTGTACGTAGAGGCTCCAAACTGCCAAGATTCGAATCCAGAGATGCGAATCCTGTTTAATAATTGCGGGATCGTTTCTCTCGTCTTTCGGACTGAAGGGTTGTCTCTTATTATTGTTCTTCTCTGCTGCCAGAAGCGAAAGTGAAAACGAAAAAGGAAGGGAAATCCAAATAATTTCCGATAAACTGATTTTGAATTCAAGTTTCCAGATAATTTGCAAATTTATTCAAACTTTATGTAAAAAGTTATGGCACAACAAACGATAAATAGAACGATACAATAAAACCTTACCGTGAAAGCTTATTCTCTACCAGTCCGGAAGAACAGAGGAAGGAGAGATGAGACTCTGTCGTTCTTCCGTCGATTCCTCTGGACAGGGCGATCGCTTGAATTTATTCGTTGTCAATTTGACAACTCTAGTCCTTCCTCGCGTCATACACTTGTGACACGACAATTCGCTTGTTCTACCAGTCCGGAAGAAAAGAGAAGGGATATAAGAATCCGATCCTTGCGTCGATCCTTCAGGAGTGGGCGATGAAGTGAACTTGTTCGCTGTCAAGTTGACAGCTCTAGTCTTTCTCGCGACACACACTTGCGACACGACACCTCACTTCTACGTTTCAATTAGTCTTACGGAGAAAAATAAATAATTGGCTTTTAATCAGAGAATAATCGAAAGTATAGGAATCGATCGATATTCTCTTTATTAATTTTCTCGGTAGTCCTAATTTGATGTTTTGATAATTTTACACCACCGTTTTGAGATTCGATGCTATGAAATTATCGAGATCTCTCTCTAGAATTTTGTCCGAATCCGAAGTAATATTCTATGCGATTATTTCCCCGGGTGACTGTCTAGCTAAGAGAGTTTTAGGCTTTTCGCCCACTCAGCGTGACCAGCGAGTGACTTCCCGGATAGAACACCTTACTTGGCTAGGCCTGACTAGGCGGGATACAACGAGGAAGTTGGCTGTACTGAACGGTGGACGGGCAGATGAAAGAATCCGTGTTCTTTGCTATTCCAAGTCTGGTCGTTACCAAGACCCGCGGAAGACTGCGATTTTGATTTGGCCCTACTCGCTCTCGTCGGTTCCTCGCGAGGTCAAGCGTGGTATGGTTTTTGTTTATACAAGAAATTGGTATTGGCTAGAGGTGAATTAGTAGGGAGAATTAGGATTCTCATACGTGTGCCTGTCAAATTGCTGTCAGCATTTGCAAAATTTCGCATTACTGCTGTCTTCACTGAGCTTGAGAATGTGTTTGCTCAGCGAATTGCTTTAAGTTCACTGACCATTAATTTATAATGGCAATGGTTTTGAAATAGAGCTTATTTCTATTGGCACTTGTCTAGATTTAAGTAATAGCATGTTTAACTTAATTAAACTCACTTAATAATTTTTAGACTGTAGTTATAGCTAATTTTTAGGAATACGTAATTCCTTGAGCAGGTTTGTTTTAGTTGAGAAAGCACGTGGAGTTTGACAGATCCACATCGTGTATGTTCCGTAGGTAGGATGAGGAGGGGAGGAAAGAAGCATGGCTGGACCTCGTGTTGGACAGCCGAGATGCGAGCGGTTATAGCAATCGGTTCATGTATATTATTTTCGCGGGGCGTGTGAGTGGACGCAAAGCATTGCGAATGGTAGAAGCAATGGTATGACGTTTGCATGTGTGTGTGTGTGTGGCGAGAAGATACGGAGCGCGAGTTCTCTCTCCCTCTCTGTTCTTCCTCCACGCAGTTCATTATACTCTCTCTCAATCTACTTCTCCTTCTCTCCTTAGCGTAGCTGCAATGTGTTTTCTTTTATATATTCCAATGTTTGATAATATGTGTACATTCAGAATAGGTAATTTTCACTACCGTACCTGAAAAATATGTGAGCAAAATGTGGAACGTTATGAGCCTATTTTGGAGTGCTTAAACGGATACTTTTAGGGTTTTCCTTTTGGTCAGGTTCCAAAAGGTACATCAATTTCTCGATAACGATTAAAAACCTTTTAGTAAAGATTTAATTATTTCCTTGGATCGGCTAGTTAGAATCTTAGCCTGGGCGGCGAAAAAATGCTGTGTCGACAGGTTTTTAAGGCGTTCAGGTTACGCGAACTTCAAAGTATTAATTGCACAATTTCCAAGTCTCCGTAATAATACTGTATGCCATAAAATTGTGTACAGGATTATTGCAATGTTCTTGAAAATTAAAAAAAATTATTTACTGGGAAGGTTCGTAGCAAACCACACCAGAATTTTATGTTCTCGTCCCCGTGAACCAGGCTGGACCAAGGGCAAGAATAAACTTGAGAAACTGGTCGGGAAAATGGTTGATACTTTTCAGGCAGGCGTGGTTTTCGGTGTATAATTTCGATTATAGATTTCTCAAGTTCTATATATGGCAAATTCATATGTTCGGAAGAAGTTAAAGTTTAGATAGACGAAGTTTACGATACAAAAATTTTTTGATTGTAGGTGTCCACATTTTACAAAAGATATCAATAAGCTTCCTCTTTTCTAAAAATGTCTCGGAATTAACATTCGTGACCTTGACGGTTCTGGTAAAAATTTTATTATTAGGATTTTATGCAGGACCTAAATGTCATTTTGAATATTCATATATCCTAAGTGCAGCTACTTAATGCACACGTCAAGTTCATTGCAGGATTTCACAGGAATACAAGAGTCTGAATTTCAACCCAAATTAGACCTGAAGGACGTACGTTACATAAGTTCAAATGTCGGCTGAGATTCGAACAAACTAGGAAGTCGGACTTTAGAAAGAGCCAAGCTTATGCTTTTGCACGAAGAAAAGAGGCAGGAAATTTTTAAGATGTAACCATTTATAGATTTCTGCATTGCTATGTTCGTTTTCTAATTCCTGAAAAACCAATTAAAGACATGAGCTCATAAAATAACATTTTGGGTTATTACGTGTTCCTCTTTCGAAATTTTATAGTAATTCCAAATATTACAGCAGGGTGTTAGTAGTTAATAGTTTGGATTAGACAATTATTCCCAAAACATCTTAAAGATGCCTTAACATTAACTTAAACATGCCTTGACCAACTATTCTTTCGAAATCTTATTTTCCTTTTAAACGGTGAAACTGAAAATTCCTTCGGTACTATACATTTGGTACGGAAGAAATGTTACTTATTATAGAAATGCATGCAAATTTCAGTTGCCTGTGAGATTTCTGATTCAGAATAACATCAGAATTCTTCTTCAGATTGAAATCTATGGTGTGAAAAGTGTTCTATTTTGAAAGAATCTGAAATCTCACATAAGATTCTCTTACATCCCTAAATTTGCTATGCCAATCTTACATCTGATATCTAGGTGCTTGCATATATTGTTCGAATTGATTTTCTTTTTAGTGTTAATTATAGTCATTCATTTAACCTTAAGCAATGATAAGCAATTATGTTTCTGTTACATTTAATTCTAAGCACTAGGAAAAGAATTAGAAATCGACACTATTAGTTTAGAACAATAACAACTCTCATTTATTTTACTTTCAATCACATGGATACTTATCGCAGCAAGACGAATTATTAACGCTCCTATCGATAAGACGGAATACCGTGTACTGACTGATAAACACAATTTAGGAAAAGCAGTAACGTAGCGCATGACAAGAATCCCTAAACTTGAGGGATA
Organism: Euceroptres primus; assembly: GCA_037177015.1. Classification (NCBI taxonomy): domain Eukaryota; kingdom Metazoa; phylum Arthropoda; class Insecta; order Hymenoptera; family Figitidae; genus Euceroptres; species Euceroptres primus. The sequence continues at coordinate 17,343 of JBAGKK010371376.1, forward strand.
TTACAGTTTCGAATTTATATGATTTCTAGAGAAAACGAACTCAGTTATCTTATAATTTACGAGAAGGCTAATGTTACTATGAATTGCGTTAGCGACAATACTGTTCTTTGTAGAGTAAATACTTCCAGAAATTGCATTTTTTTCATTCTTGTGAAATTAAAAAAAACTATTAATGATTTAGCATGTTTTTAAAATCAAGATATAATAAATGCGCTTAGTATTTTAATTCAATATCAAGTGAACTAAGTCTCTAAATAAATTCCTGAGAGTAATTGCTCATTGTAATACCTAATATCAATTTACAATATTTTTTAGATTTTCGCGACAACTCATGAATTTCCAAAGATGCTGATATATAAAAAAAAAATTTTAAAAATATATGTCAAAATAAAAAATAAAAAATGTCAAAATATCTTAGAAATTTTTTCGAAAGGGCCCTCAATTTCTATGAAGAAATTTTTTCAAGAATTTTATTATATATAAGGAAAAAATTTTAAAGCATTAGATTAAAGCATCAGAATTCCTCATAAACAAATTTGGTGACTTTATTTATGATCCATCCTTATACATTAATCTAATTTAAAAAGATAAATTAGCTTCTTTCGTATAAATTGACTACAAGATTTTTATTCTTCAAAATTCCACTTTAACCACAGTAGGTGCTGTAAAATTTCCAATTTCGAATAAAACAATGGAGTTTAATACCATTGCTCCTGAAATTTTATCAGGGATCGCAGGAGTAACTGGGAAATAATTATTGGCAGAATTAAATTTAACTATTCCTGAAACATTCCTTTAAAAATAAATTTAATTAACAATTCATGTCATCCTATTTTTAAAACATTGAAAATTACCAACATTTTTATCCATTGGTTCCATTTTTATCCATTATTTTCATTCGATTTGAAAGATACTATTGGTAGATTTCTTGTTGATCCTACTCTTCCTATCAATTTGATAAGAGAAGACGCCTTAGCTTCATACATTGAAATCAATCGTTCAGAGGTTTATATCCTAAGAAACACTACTTTGGTTACTACTGGAAAAGTAATAATTTTGATTGTTAATAAAAATGTTGAGTTTAAAACTATTCTAGCTAATCCCTTTTCTAATATAATTGGAGTAATTGGTTCACCATTCTTGAAAATACAAGTTACCGAATTTAATATTGAACTTGTTCACCCACACCTTCAATAAAATTCCGGATAATTAAGAAGAATTAGAAAGATTGGCTCAAGAGCAGGCTGCTAGGCGGCATGTTCAAGCAGAAGCCGAGAGGCAAAGGTTTAGAGAGTAGGCTGGGGGGAAAAACCAACATTGTGCGTCCAGGAAACGCCTGGGTGCGGAAAAGTGGCCCAGTCCAATCCGAAACTCAGCGCACT